>LGRX02008211.1:0-80083 GCA_001247695.2 Cymbomonas tetramitiformis | reverse complement strand
CTAAAAAAGTTGAAAAAACATGTTCTTCAATTCTGGTGAGACTTGTTATATGGACTCAGGAGCTATATTTTGCGACATAGCTTGTGTGCGTTTTTGTGGGGGGGGTCCGAAAACCTACTTTTGGGTTATTGCTTTACTTGAAAGTTCCTTCAGCATATCGTCAATATGTCCGCAGTATATGTCCAATATATTACAGCATAGTTGCAGTACATTTTCGAAGGGTGATGGGCGTGGTAAAGGGGACTTCAATGCAGTATGGTCCGAGGAGATCAAATTGTTCATGGTGAAACGCGACCTCGCCATGAACGATCCCCTCAATCATCATCACCAAGTGATGCGGAGCGACATCGAACCGGCTTGCCTTCGGCTAGAGCCGCCGCCCTCGTCCAAGGGAAGGCGGCCCCCCCCCCGTACAACAATCTTCGTTAGCCAAGCGCGCGATGAGAAATCCCGCGCAAGGCGGGTGCTTAGCCGATCGAGAGCCGATCAAACCTTCCAATGCTCAGCAGGGTACATCGCTCAAACCCCCTCCCAATATCAAGCTCATATTCCCGGAAGGTTGGAGTACCGCGGTATGAAACGATTACGAAGAAGGAACGCCTTTTGGCGTGGATAGCGCCTCCACATCTTCCAATATCTACGAGGGAACTGGAGTTGTCCGCGAGGTAGCACCCTTTCTCTTTCTTCTCGACGTTGAGGTTGTGTCTTTCTTGCTTCACAGGACTCTTTGCTACATGTATGCAACATGGTTACCATATGTTGCATACATATTGAGATCATATTGTAGGGATCCTGGGACACATTGCAGGAAAGTCGATGCGCACTATGTGGAAGTGGACACGGTATGGCATCATAAGTGGCTGCCAACGCGACTGCTCCCGCACGATTTCTCCAGATTGGCGCACGATTTATCTCCAGATAATACCGCGTGGCCGACTTGGTTACCACCTTCCGACATCTTGGAGCTAGAACCGGCAACGGTAACCTTTAAGGGGAAATCGTTTCGACTTGTTCCACCGGTGCCTAATTGCTTGCAACGGATTGTCGAAAGGATTCGTGGCATGCAAGAGGCAAGGTAAGGGACTCTCGTGGGGCATGATTTCCCTCCCACCTTTCATCGCTATGCCACGCAGCTTGATTCTTTGCAGCATGTTTGCAACATGCATCAACATGCCTGCAACATACCACAGATATGTTGTATTACTTGTGCACGTGCCATGCAGGGCCGCCGGAGAACTACACGCATGAGTTTGTCAAGCGAATGGGCGAAATACACGAGGCACTTTCCAAATCAGGTTGGTCGAAAGCGGACATGGCGGAACGTTTCTCGGCCACCGGATTCAAGTTGCCCGCCGCATTCGCAAGGTTGTCGTACTTTAACTTGGCGTTGGATTGGCTCTATGATCCTATGCACGAAATCATGAACTTGGGAAACAAGCTTGCAACAACGCTACTTGGGCTGGATTTCAACGAGGCCGCGCGCAAATTTGCCGAGGAGGAGGGCCTGCACCCAGAATGGGGGCAAACGGAGTGGGTGCAGAATTCGAAAGGTGAGTTTTGTATTAGTGCAACATTTCTTTAATTGTGTTCAATATGTCATACATGTGTTGACGGTATACGGCAACACGGATAGGGGAACCGCATGAGGTGTACAAAATGACAAACGGTCCATGGGGGATCCCACCGCGTCCGAAGGCTTCGACCACCTTACGTTCTCGGGAAACAGCACTCGCCTTCTTGAAGGAGTTGCGGGGAGTCACCCGGTGGGGCGATGGGCATACGCATTTGTTGCGCACCTCAACCGCCTCCAACGGCGCAAAATACGCAAAGCACCTCAAGGCGCATGCGGCTTTGAAGGCTTTCGAGGCCAAGTTGTTGGCGGTATTGTCCTCTTGGCCTCGCGATGATGGTGAAGTCGACAATGCGCTGCAGGACATTGTGTCCAAACCGACTATCATCATACGGGAATGCACTGCGCATTCCATAGAACCTCGGGTACGTATTCAATGTTGGTGTGATATGAGTTCCACATGTCACAGGTATGTTGAATATATGTTACAAACGTATTGATTCGTACGTGCAGGATATGGAGTATTTGAGAGCGAGCAGACCAGACTTTTCTTTGAGGACTTGGAAGCGAATGGTCCTCCACAGTGGCTTGCAATCAACACCCATAAAATCTGGCACTGGGCCGATCTGCTCCTGCGATTCGGACCTGTGCGTGAATGGTGGATGTATGCCTCCGAGTCCATGAATGGCAAGCTAGCTAGGTGGGTGAAGAACAATGCGTTCCCCGTGGCAAGCATCATGAACGGCTATCTAAGGTTGAAAACCTTGCGCTCCCTACGAGGCATCCTGACCATGCTCTTGAACCGAGAAAGAGCTACTGCCGGCCGTGTCCCGCGGGCTTTGATGGCGGGCCCCGCTCCCGGCATCGTGGTCACTACCTTCGGGGAGAAGGGCAAGCCATTGGAGCTAACGTCCTTGGAGATTGACCAACTGACCCGCTGGATGCGAGCGAGTATTCCCGCTTACCGAAAGCTTTTTCAACAACATGCTGAGTACGACCTGTTCCGGCGGAGGTGCAACCTGCAAGCTCGCACGCATGTACTATCTGTAGTATACCTGCAACATATTGTCAACTTGTTTCTGTATGTTTATCATATATTGTAAGTATACTAAGAATATGTTGTCATCACAGGGAGAATGCCGCGCGCTCTAAACATGCAAATAGGTACCGACAAGAGGTGGGTGGCGTGCCCGCGATCGCGTTCGGTCCATTGGAGGACCCTGAAGGATGGCTTGGTCGTCAATACACGGCTTACGAGAAGTCGCTCATGATGGGTCCCGAACCCATGTGTTCCAAGTACAACAAGGTGAACATCGGCGGTGTCTTCTATCGCACTAGAGACGGGGACAAAGGGAAAGTGACAACCCAGTGTTTCGTCCGCGCATCCTTCCCCAAGAATGATGCCGATGCCGATGACGAGTGGGTCGGAGGACAGGTACGACCTCAACCACCAGTTTGCATGCTTCTTTGCCTTTTCGTATATCTCTGCAACATATATGCAATACGTTCCCAACATACTAAGGATATGTTGTACGTATATTACAAAAACATTGAACATTTCGTGCGCAGGTATGGTATCATCAACGCCATTCTGCGGGTTAGCATTGGCGGTGTGCTCTACACTTTTTTAAAGTGTGATTGGCTACCCGTGCCCACGGAAGCTCAGATCGCAAGCTTCAAGCTGAAGAACTCCATCCTCGGCGTGGACAAGGTGTCCAAGGTCACGGGGAGGCTGAAATTCCCCCCCACTGTATGGGGGTCCAGCTCCTCCTAGCATCACCCCTTGCTGCGTGTGTCACTGGTCGTGTGTCACCGTATGACACACACCTGCTAGAAAACTCACTGCCGTAATTCTTCTATCAGTTTTGTATCACCGGTTTCCCCAAGCCACTGCTTTCTGAGTCCCTGTTTCAGTGATATTGTTATATATCTCTATCAATATATATACACATTATCACCTGTTCTATCAGGTTATCGGTCCCACTTCACGTGAGTGGTGATTCCGGTTGGTTCGGCTCGCTTCGGTTTATCCGATTCTAAAAAACCGTCAGCACCGTTTTAATTACCTTCAACGCGCAGCTTAATTCAACTGCGTACCGTAACAGCGGCATTTTATCCGTCTCCGTTCCTCTTGCCGCTGCCGTTTATCGTGGGTTACCCTACCGTTTGTGACTGGGAATCCGCGCGCCGTTTCCGTCAGCTGTTGACATCACAGCTATCGCGGCTTGTTCCGCACCGTAAAAAGCGGCGAGAACCTTTCCGTCTCCGTTCTTTTTGCCGCTTCCGTCTTTCGTGGCTTGCCAACCGACTGTGATTGGTATCCCGCGCACCGTCTCCTTCGGCTTTCGTGCATTTTGGTGCACTCCGTCATTTTTTTTATACGCATCCTTCTACACTCTGGCCAGCAGCGCCTCTGCTGCCGGGTGACTGGTTTACCGTACGACGTTTTTGACGTCACCACCGTTTTCCTCGTCGAATTCTACCCCAATTTGACTTCTCCATCGCTTGATTTGGTTAATTTTTCGAAAAGTTGCCTTTCACCCACAAAACCCTATCGACGCGCCTTCCAGATTTTGCAGCCGCTGACATCATGGCCTCGCTACGCCAGCGTGCGCGCATGGCCGCAGTTCGGTCTGCACTGGACTTGCTTCGACAACGACATCTTCCCTTGGACTGTAGTCTGGTGGTGCCTGGTGGTGCTTACACACCAAGCACCAAGCTCGAGTCCATCGCGTTCGCCATCAACAACGAGTGCTTTGACTCCTTCGACTTCGTCCCTCCACCCCCTTCGCCCTCGCCTTGCACCCCACCTCTTGACCGTCTAGTGGTGTGTGGTGATGTTGCCACGCCCACTTCGCCCCTCTCCATCATCCCTTTCGAGTTCCTCCCCATGGCCTCGATCGCGTTCCCTCACCGCATTTTCCACCTTCCACCTCCCTATCCCCTCTTCAGCGACGCATTCGCTCTGGTGGTGCCAGGCCGCTTTTGGCTTTGGCACCGCGTGGGCATTGGCTGATTCATCGTTTTCGTGGCGCTCGAGGACTTCTGCAATCGAGAACTCCGCCGCCGCCATTCCGCAATCACGTCGCGGCTTGTAGATGCTTGCCCTGATGTACGAAGACCGTAACGGGACTAGCCCGCCTAGCCTGTTTATATGTCTCTTAGATGCCTAGGCAGCGCCCATGCACGGATGTGCTTCTAGCTGGGTTGGAAAAGGCCCCCTCGGCCTGGACACTAAATTGACATTGGGTTAGGGCTTAGGGTTTTCCTTGCTCTTGCATGGCCACTCACACCTTCGGGGTGAGGTGGTGTCACGGGGAGGCTGAAATTCCCCCCCACTGTATGGGGGTCCAGCTCCTCCTAGCATCACCCCTTGCTGCGTGTGTCACTGGTCGTGTGTCACCGTATGACACACACCTGCTAGAAAACTCACTGCCGTAATTCTTCTATCAGTTTTGTATCACCGGTTTCCCCAAGCCACTGCTTTCTGAGTCCCTGTTTCAGTGATATTGTTATATATCTCTATCAATATATATACACATTATCACCTGTTCTATCACAAGGCTTACTACACCTTCAACCCATGGGACACCTCCAAGTACACTATGGACAACCGAGAGCCCTACCTACTGGCCAATCAAGTCCAAGCGCAAGTAGTGATAGTCAAACACCCCTGCATGGATTCAGCGGTGATACTTGATACGAGCGACCGCAATATGGAGAAACTTGCACTCGTTGATAGGCCCGTAGGTAGTGATGGTCACTTTGACACATGCGGGAAGTGTAGAGTCGGTGGCGAGCTCCTTCTGTGTGAGAGGGCAGGCTGCAAAGAGGCTATGCACGTGCGATGCGCAGGGCTCACCGACATCCCCACTGGAATGTGGTACTGCAGAAAGTGTGATGACGCATAGTAGTGCCTCTGTACACATTTGATATACCTGTAATATACCAGATACGTATTGCGGACATATTGTAAGTATTATGCAATATGTGAGCAGCAGGGGGGTCTTACCCCTTTACCCCATGCAGTCATGTGTTGCATAATTCACTCTGATTGTAGACATATTGCACATGTATTAAAGATATTCTGCATGAGGGAATGTTTCAATATGTGTTCAACACATATATTGCAAACGTGTTGAATGATTCATCTGATTGTAGACATATTGCACATGTATTGAACGATTTCTTATGCGTGAATGTTTCAACATGTGTTCAACACATGTTCAATACGTGTGTTGCGGGCGGTTGCAGACATATTGAACACCCCTCCAATCGTTTTGCCTTATTTCAATACATCGGGGCCCCAATTCAAAAAGCCCCCCAGAACCGACTTCTGCGATACGCGTCCAAATGCCGTGAAAACTTGTCCCCATAACGCTAGACCCTTCCTTAGATGATACCAAGTGCTAGTGGGTGAGTCTGACACCATTTGGGTGCCCATGCTAGCATACTTATTTTCGCTGTGTCCAGGCTGATCGCGGTTCAATAGTTTGGCCAATATGTTACACGTGTATTGGAATGTCCAGATATTAGCATACCGTCTTCAATATCCCTACAGATCTGCAACCCTTGGGAAAGCTTTCCATAGGCATGGAAACGGGTGAAAACCCTATGGAAAAGCCCTATGGAAAAGGGAAAATGGATACTGGAGGTTATCTCGAAAACAAAAATTTTGAGTTTCCATCCCTATACTCACCCTTGGGAAGGTTTTCATTATTTTCCAGGGCATTCCATAGGGTGATTGTGCTTTCCATAGGGTTTTCCAAGGCATTCCATAGGGATGATTGTGGCGTCCATACCTATGGAACGTTTTCCATAGGGATGGAAGGAATCGTATGGAAAATATCGTATGGAAAACCCTATGGAAACCCGATGGAAAGTCCTTGAATATCAAGCGTTTTCCGTACCTATGTTATGCTGAGATTCAGTAGTTCAGTATCACGTATGACGTATGACAGTGACAGTGACAGTACAGTGACTTCCTACCTGTACTCAGTAGTTCGACTTCGGTAGCTTAGACTGTGACACACGATATGATTGCCTAGTGACGGCCTCAGAGCTTAGATAGCCTGAGAGTCGTGTATTCATTTCTATCTTTTGATATACCCGATTGCCTCGCTCAAACCCTACGGCGTTCAGCGTTTTCACTGTGTCACTAGGACATTCTAGTAGGCTATAGGCCCACCACTTGCCTAAAGTGGTTTTGATTCAAAGCCACTAAATGGCTGGCTAAAGCTGTAGAGGGGCGAGCGTGGCTGAGTAGGTAGAATGTTGCGGGGTGCCGCGTTTTCGCGGCACAACTGACTGTGTAGATGGAGAGGTAAGCGCGACGAGTGGCGGAGGAAAGTACGGAGAAGATGGGTCAGAGAGCGCTGGGGCCCCCGATGGTATGCAGCATTGCGCAGAGTTTGGTACTGAGTGCTTCGCGACACGTTAAGAAGACCATGACCTCGGACATCGACAAGCGCGGAGACCTCGACTCTACTCTCCTACCTTCCGCCCACCCCCGCCGCTCCGCATTTTTCCTCACTGCTCTATACATCTTTACCCGTATCATTTTACCTTAATTTGCCACGCTTGCCGCTTGTTTGTGAACTTTGAGCGGATCTACGAATCTTGCGGGCGACTTGGCCGTTTTTGACCGTCTATAACTCACGTTCTACTTGGGCTCGGACATTTTCCTTTGGAGAGTGTTTTTACTTCGCCATTACCGGCCGTGTTACCGAGTTTTGTGGGCATCGGAGCAGATTTTGAATTTATCTTGGATTTGGCCCCTTCCTTGAAGGGGGCTCGCCCTTTTCCTTAGGGTTTCATCCCTTCGGTGCTTATCTTGCAGCTGTCATGGCTGCCATGGATCCTTCTGATGGGTTCACCACTCCAGTTCCGGCTGGGATCGACACGCGGAGGGCGCTTCCCTTCAGCGACGGCCCTGAAGAACCTGTGCCCCCTACACCTGTGAAGCGTCGCCCGCTTGACAGTGATGACACGGACGGTGCTTTGGTTCTCAGGGAGTTCCTTAAGGACTGCCAGACGATTCTCCGCGAGCCTGGTCACCGGGCCAGCATTATTCAGCAAGTTCGTGACCAGTGCCGGCCCACTCACATCAAGGCTTCGGAGTGGGTTTTTGACATCGACAAGATCAAAGGCCAAGTGCCTCGAGAAATTGCACTGGACCGCTTCACTAAAGCGGTACAGACCCAACTAACCGACTTCAACCTTCAGTTTGACACGGTATTCCACCCGACTGACCTCACGACGGCTGTTCTTCCTGAGGCCACTCGCATTCTCTATCGCATCTTGACGTCGCTGGTGCGTGGGTCATGCCTTCGGCTCATTGAGGAGTCGGCTACGGTGTCTCCGGATGATGGACGCCGTGCGTGGCTGGTTGTCTGCCGAGCCGTTGCCAGACGGCGCAGGCCGTGGGTTTCCCATGGTTACCTATTCGAGACAGCTCCTGCGATCGAGCTGCTGGAGGATGTAGACCCCGAGCCCTATATTAAGGGCTTCATGCAGCACCACACCGCGATCCGTTCTGAGCTCAGACCTGGTGTAGAGCCTGACGATGTGTGGGGTGTGGGGTTCGCCTTGGACCTCCTCACCCTTCGCATGTGCCCTCTGTATTATAAGGACCTTCTGCAGGAGTGGAGTTCTAAGACGGCCGAGGGCAGGGAGAAGCGGGCTCTCGGCATTCAACAGTTCACGTTGGCTGTGAAGGCCTTCCACCAACAGAAAACAGAGGAAAAGAAGCTGCTTAAAGAGAAGAAGAAAAAGGATGGGGTCTCCGCATTGGCGGCCTCACTTCTCTCTGGGGAGTCCCCTTCTGCCGCCCTTCTGGCCCGTGCGGGCATCCCGCAGACTCGCGTTGTTGGTGGCCGCAGGCGTGACGAGCCCAGGCACCCGCCACAGACTCAGGATGCTCAGCCGCAGGCGGCCGGACAGGGTGCTCACCGGTCTGGGGGCGACAGGGGTACAGCTCCCCGCGCCAGACCGGCCCGCGGTGGAAAGAATCGACAACAGAACATGAAGGGGCACAGGAAGGGCTCTCACCCTTCCCCTCATGCCCCTCCGCCGCGGACTCAGGGGCAGCGGCAGCCTGCATCCGGTGGTTCACCGACTGCCTTGCGGGTGACGCGGGATGCACAGGGCCGCCACTCGGTCCAGTGCTGGGACTGCGGCGGCCCTCACTTCCGCCGTGACTGCCCTGGAGGGGTGCAGAGTGCTCATGTGGCGGGGTTCCACCCCGAGGGCACGCCCATTGCAGACATCCTGTCAGAGTTGGATGCGGCTTTCCTCGATCCGGAGGAGGAGGTGTATGAGTCATGCCTGTACTCTTACTCATTGGAGCTCGGGGAGGCACCGCTTGACATCCCCGCGGCCCAGGCGGCTGCCGTTGTGCCGCACTCTGCCGTTGACAGTGGGGAGCCGTGGACTGAGTCGGAGTGGGCTATCTGGGACTCATGTGGCCGCTCGGAGGAGCAGTACTATGACGCTGTCAACCGCTTCAACTCGTACCAGGACCCTGGCGATGGGGACGGACCCGACGGTGAGATGACACCTGCTCAGCTCCATGTTGCCGTGCACCAGCCTTCAGACCCTGCCATGTCTATGCAGCACTTCAGTGTTGAGCCGCAGCAGCCAGCGGTGCCGGCAGCCGACGTGCGGATCACAACAACCAACAACGAATTCCCTGGAGCTGTGCAGCTGGTGAGCACGGCACCGCCGTCCCGACCCAGGGGTCCGGGTGGCCCGGGCCGCGGGCCCTATGGGGCGGGTCACTTCATGTACATGAGTCTGCTGTGCATTCTAGCATTCTCTGGCACGGCAGATGCGGTGCAGTCTGGTGGTGCCTCCGGTGCTGTGCTGGAGGTGCACCCACGGGCTCTGGTGCTTTGGCATGCTGTCACCTGGGGTCTGGCTATCTCGGCATGTCTTCCTGCCGTTGGTGCCAGGACTCCCGTACGCACCTGGCGACGCCTTGTCAACCGCCAGTCACCGGCGGGCGGGCACCAGCCCTCAACAACCCAGCCTCCGGCGGGTGAGCCCCGTACCTCTCGCCGCTCCTCACCGGTCTGGACTGCTATTCTGGTTATCTGTGGCCTGGCCCTGTGTACCTCGGCACTACTGTTTGGGTATTCTCTGGGTCTGCGGCAGTCAGTCAGACAGGCAGTCAGTCAGTCAGTCAGTCAGCTTACCCCGCCAGCAGGGGGGTCCGTCGGCCGTTCTGCTGGTCAGCTTTTCTCAGCTGATGGACTGGCTACCGGTGATACCGGCTTATGTCTGGTCTCTGGTTATGCTGTGGGTACTTATGCTTCTGTGGAGCTTGGTGTACTGTCTGGTCAGCTTGGGTCAGTTACAGTGGTTTACCCTCTGGTACCTGCTGGCTATACTGGTATTCTGGTTTATGGCAGTGCAGAGTCAGTTCCGTTGCATGTGCCCGACGAGGAGTGGGCTGCTTCTGGATTCAGTTCTCTGGCCAGTGCTGTCCCTGCACCCGTCCGGGTTGACAGAGGCATCGTGTGTGACTCTGGAGCCACATGTGTCATGTGCGGGGACCTGTCGGCCTGCACCGACGTGGACTACACCCGTACGGTGGCCTTCACCATGGTCACGGCTGGGTCTCACAGGACGGATGCTACTGTGACATTCCACCTGTATGGGGTCTGTGTCCAGGACGGCGCCATCGACCACTTCGTTCTCCCAAACTCACACTATAAGGCCGGCTGCCGCACTCTGCTGTCTTCTCGGGTTATGCTATCCCTCGGCTTCGGGTCCCCTGACCTTGTATCCCTCACCTACACCCACCTGCCTACTGGCCGTGTCTATCGGATCATTGACTCTGGCACAGACTATATGTGGGCGGAGGTCCCTGAGGGGGCAGCCAGTGCACTCACCCAGACTGTCTCACGTGTCCGCACCGGTGAGATCTGTGACTGGATGTGGGCACGCTCAGAGTATGCCAAGTGGGCTTTCCTGAAGGGCTCGCCCGCTGCACTGGCCAAGACCGGGGAACACAACTTTGACATCTCCCTCTTCGGAGACGACCTCCCCCCGGCGTGGGTAACAACCAGACCTGCCCAGTCAGGTATTCACTGTCTGATTCCTGCTGGGGTCACCTCTGGGCCGGTGCCTATATATATGGCAACCCGCCCTTTGACAGACTCACCTGTGAGCGGATGCTCAAGAAGGCCAACCGGGACTTTGCAACCGACCCCGAGCACACGGTATTCCTCTTCTTGATTCCCCAGTCACACCTCAGTACTTCAGGCAGCACCTTATTCATTGGGAGGTGCTACATGTGTACCCGGCTGGCACAGAGGGCATATTCAGCTACCGTCGTGAGCACACCTACGCTGGACGGCCCCTTCAGTCGGCTGGCTCGGAGGGAGGGGGGGACCGTGTCTTCATTGCTGGTACCCCGTTCCCGGTGGCTATCATCTACCGTGATCAGTACACATCCATGAGGTTCACCCCTGAGAGGTGGTGCCATTCCGCATATGCTCATGCTCATGGTCTCAGGCTGGCTCAGCTCATGGACCTTGGTGTTGACATCGCCCGGCCTGGCACTACAGTTACCCGGGAGCAGCTGCTGTCTCACAGGACCTGTGCTGAGGCCTGTGCTGTGTGTGCCCGTATGCGGACAGTGCAGCCGAGTCCGAAGCACCCTCCGGCTGACAGATACAGGGCTCAGAAGCCTGGATCTATGTGGGCTGCTGATGCTACAGGCCCGATCACGCCTATTGGCTATGACGGGTCGAGGTACCGCTGGACCTTTGTGGAGTTCACCGTGAGGTTCACACTTTGCTACTTCTCTGCTGAGAAGTCGGCATACAGCTTCATTCTGGCTCAGTTCCTGGCAGATGTTGTTCATCACGGCTTTGCCTGCACTGGCCTAGTTCTCCGCACTGATTGTGCCCTGGAGTTGTGTGACCCTGCAGCACAGGCTCTGTACAAACACCATGGCATCAAACACCTGCAGTCGTCACCCACCCTGCACTGGCAGAACTTCATGGCTGAATATGTGATTGGTAAGATCTCGTCGGTCTCCCGTGCACTCCTGGAGACAGCCGGTATGGACCTCACCTACTGGCCTCTTGCAGACAGTCATGCCTGCCTGCTATGGGATATCCTGCCTCATGGGCGGGACGCCGTGGTGCCATTCTATCACCTTATGGGCTATCACTTTACCTACTCCTGTATCGAGATATTCGGCACCCTGTGCACTGTGGCCATGGATGCTCAGCGGATGCGGGCCCGCCATCCGGGGGTCTCCAAGAAGCGGACCCCCCGGGCCTGGCAGGGGCGGTTTGTGGGCATCAGCCTCAGGTCCTCGGCCTACAAGGTACTGGACCTGGAGAGGAACAAAGTTGTCTCCGAGGGCCGGCCAGACTTCATCAGAAACTACTCAGAGTTCGGGCAGGTGATGTCATCGTTCCCTGCCCCCGCTCCCGACGAGCAGCGCTCCGCACCCGTGCCCAGTGACAGGCCGGAGCCGTGGAGGGACTACACCACTGACATGGTGGTGACAGTCCATTCCGTGGCTGCCTATTATGACACCCGGGACGGTGAGACCTATGCCACCGTGCAGTTGCTCGACACTGGTTCAGCGGACACTTTCTGGACCACCGCCCAGCAGTATGTCATGGCTGACCCTGCGGGCACTGCTTGGTTTGACTTGGTCCACTGGCTGGACCGCCGCAGGGTCATTGACTGTGTCAATCAACACTACCCGCTCTGGACTCTGGCTAAGGCTCAGGAGGCCCGCGGTGATCCGCTGTATCCGGCACTCATTGTGTCCACGGACATGAGGCGGTCCAGGTCCTATGGGGTGCTCTTCCGGCCTATGGCCTACGGTGATGTGACTGCCCCACGTGCCTATGCCATGGACCTCCGTGCCAGCCTGGTGGTGTTCCCTGATACCCACAGTGCTTGCCACCTTCCCTTCTCCGACCACCCGGAGCAGGACCAGTGGCTCCTTCCGCACTATGTGGTCCCACCAGAGGACACGGTCGGTACATTGCCAGCCAGCGGCGCACTCAGCTTCAGTCATATCTCTGCTGACCTCGCCGAGCGCCTGTACCACACTGCAGCTCCTGATCTGCCACTGCCGGGTGGGTACCGCCAGGCACTGTCTATGCCTGATGGGGCTCAGTGGGAGGAGGCTATTACCGGTGGGGACGGAGGTGCAGCCTCTAATTGACCAGGGTAAGATAGAACCGGTGGAGGTGCTACCCGACGGTGAGATCGCCACCAGCACCATCTTTGTGCTGAATAAGCCCTGGAAGCCACGGGATGGTCTACCGCCCGTCCAAATTCATAAAGCTCGGATGGCCGTGGCTGCCACATGGCACTGGGGCTACACCCAAGCTGAGACCGCATGCACGGTAGCAGACCTGCCCACCTTCCGCCTTCTCTTCATCCTGTCTATTATCTTTGCTGGTATGGGGGTTATGGTCTATCACTTTGACGTCAGTCAGGCCTTTGTTCATGCCTGTCTGGAGGTTCCTATATATGTGCGGTTCCCCTCTGGGTATATGTATAAGGGCAGATATGGCTATGCCAAGCTGCTCTATGCTCTCTACGGGCTACGGACGGCTGGTGCTTCCTGACAGAAGCTGGCCAACAAATTCATGAAGTCCTTCACCTATCAGGGAATGCACTTCACCCAGTCCACATATGACCCGTGCCTATACTATATTGTGACCTCTGTGTTCGTGGCCTTCGTGGCTGTCTACGTGGATGACTTCGGGCTGACATGTGATGATGCCTTCCACCAGGCTTTCTGGGCAGCTTTCCAGGCGGCATTCAAGAGCAAGAATCTTGGCCGTATGACAGCCGTCCTGCAGCTTGCGGTTGACTATGATCGGTGGGGCATTGCATTGTCCCAAACCAGGCAGATCAAGGAGCTCATGTCCAAGTTCAAGCTTCCGGCCAAAACCTATCACAATCCGATGGATGTGAACCTCGTTATCCAGAAGCCGGAGCACCCTGATCTCACCCTTGTCACCCCGTATCTCTCGCTGCTTGGGTCCCTGCTGTGGATTGCACGGTGCACCAGACCAGATATCTATTACTCAGTCATATATCTGGCACAGTTCTCCTCGTGCCCCTCGGCTCAGGCCTGGGAGGCACTTCAGAGGGTGGCTCAGTATCTGTACTTCACACGGCACTACCGTATCCGTTATGCTTACCCCAGTGCACCGCTTTCTGTGCTCACAATACAGGTGTATTCGGATGCTGACCATGCTCGTGACAAACTCAACGGGTGTCTCTCCTACTCGGGAGGCATTGTATTCCTCAACGGCATGGTACTTCATTGGGTATGTGCCCGCCAGACTGATGCTGAGATGTCCTCCACTGGATCTGAGTATGTGGCCGCCTCTGTGGTTGGGCAGCGGGCCATGTCTGCTATCCATATGATTGTGGAGATGTTCGGCTTTATCAGAATTACGCAGCAGGAGCCGGGTGTGTCTGCTCTGGCTCTGTCTACGGCCTTCCCTGCAGCTGACACTTCTTGGATGCAGAGGGCGGCCACGTTCTTCGAGAATCATGCTATGGGTCATGGTCAGATGGGCCCCGCCTCCCCCCTACACTACCGGGAGGCTGAGCCTGTTCCTGACAGCAGCCTGTATGCCCTGCCTCACGCCGTGCCAGTACCATATGATGGCACGGGCTACGAGGACGGTCCGCGGGAGTACCACTCTCAGCGGTCTGGCATGTATGGTACCTCTGGACCCTTCATTCCCAGGCTGGAGCTCCCGGTGGCTGTCATGATTGACAACCAGGCGGCCTCCTCCATTCTGAGGAATGTCATGCTATCCACCAAGATTAAGCATGTGTTGATCCGTTTTCACTGCTTTCGGGGGTGGGTGTGTGCTGGGTACCTAGTGCCTGTTTACATCAACACTTTACTCAACCTGGCCGATATCTTCACCAAACCTCTTCCTGGGCTCAAGGACAAGGTGCGGGTGATCATCAGCATGATCGAGTCCTTCATGGACGTGATCCGCCCGCACCCCAGTGGTGCGGGTGACTCCTAGGTTCTCTGGTCCTCTGTCCGGCTGAGCTGCAGGCCTATGAGCCGGCAGCGGTCGGGCAAGGGGTCTTTCTGGTCTGACTGGATTGATGCCCTTTGACGTGGTGCCCTTCTGGACTGGACTTTGTCTTCGTGGACAGACTGGTACCTATGACCTGCCCTATGAGACCTTAGACACCGACAGCTCTACTCTGACCTTAAGCACATCTGACTGGATTCTGGCCTTTGACTACATCCTGTACCTCTTTGACATCTTCTATGACCTCGAGTACTGGTTGACCGTCGAGCTGAGCAGCATCAGATGAGAGTATCTATCGGGGAGCGAGATCTGGCAGAGACCAGTTGCTATTTTCATATCCTTGTGGCAGTCCACCTAGTTGGCATGCATATACTAGTACTTTAGCATTCGGTTTAGAGGGTTAGCCGGAAGCGGGGATGGCGGCAGGTCGGCCCTTTGGTTGATGTTGTTCTGATCCGTGGACGGGGACCTCTTAGTTTGCATTAGCTACCTGTTTCACATTCTTGTGCCACCTCAGCCGAGGTGGTGTGCTGAGATTCAGTAGTTCAGTATCACGTATGACGTATGACAGTGACAGTGACAGTACAGTGACTTCCTACCTGTACTCAGTAGTTCGACTTCGGTAGCTTAGACTGTGACACACGATATGATTGCCTAGTGACGGCCTCAGAGCTTAGATAGCCTGAGAGTCGTGTATTCATTTCTATCTTTTGATATACCCGATTGCCTCGCTCAAACCCTACGGCGTTCAGCGTTTTCACTGTGTCACTAGGACATTCTAGTATGTTATCCCTATAGCCTTCCTATGGAAAGCCGTATGGAAAACCCTGTGGAAAAACACACGGATCTGTTCCATCCCTATGATCACCCTATGCTGGCCCTATGGAACCTAATAGGTCATACCTATGGAAATCTTTTCCCCAGGCATGGTACCCCTTGGGAAACCTGTTTCCATACGGACGGTGTACCTATGGAAGCGGGTTCCATAGGCATAGTATCCCTTGGGAAACAATCTTCCATACCTATGGAACATTTTTCCACAGGTATGGTATCCCCTGGGAAAGATCTTTCCATACGGACATTATGCCTACGGAAGACGGGCCCATACACTTAGCGTCCCTTGGGAAATAGGTTTCCATACGGCCGACATACTTATGGAAAGGTTTTCCACTGGGTGGCTCACCTTTGGGAAAGATTATTCCATAGGATGGCTATACCTATGGAAACACAATTCCATACGTGCTGTATACTTATGGAAAGGTATTCCATACGGATATTATACGTATGATTCCGTTAAGAGCATTAGGAGTATACCTATGGAAACGCTTTCCGTAGGGTGACCCGCCCTATGGAATTCATATTCCATACGGTTATTATACTTATGGAGAGCGTTTTCCGCAGGTGTACTATACCTACGGAAAGCTTTTACCCCAGGGATACCATGCGTATGAAAACCGTATATTATAGATATGGAAAACATCTTTCCCTACGTATGTTATCCGTATGGAAACTATTTACTATAGGCATAGTATAGGTATGGAACCAGTAGATATATATGGTTTCCATAGGCACGATATAGGGATAATATCGGGATGCTATACGTATGGAACTTAATTAATATTTACTTTCCATAGGCACAATAGTGGGGCAGTATAGGGATACTGTACGTGTAGCACTGACTGTGTAGCATACATATTGCACATTAGCAACATGCAGTGTGTTCACTATGTTTCCACTATGCGAGATAAACAAAATACTCGAGCATCTTTACTACGATTAACATGTATCTAGCTAGGCAGAAAGGAATACGAATGGGACTATCAAATTTTATCATACCAACGAATACACAAAATTATGTTCTACTCGTGCACTTTCTATTTACAATACGCAAAATAATGTTCTTCTCGTGCTCTTTCTATTTACAAGATGCCAACCTAAACGTTGACGTTGTACTCGAGGCCGTCGATTTTCTCCATCTCGCTTCGCTCCAAAACAACCGATCTAAAATGGAAAGTAAAGAGCCAACACTTAGTAAAAAAGCGGAAACGCACAAAAGAATATTCTATTGAAAACATAAAGGACTTATCAACCTAGAATGTTTGAAGGGATGCTTGAAGTTGACGTTGTACTCGAGGCGGTCGATTTCCTCCATTTCGCCCTCCTCGAAAACAGCCAATCTGAAAAGGAAAGTAAAGAGCCAACACTTAGTAAAAAGCGGAAACGCACAAAATAAACCTTTATTGAAAACATAATTAACAACCGAGCAACCTCAAATAAATGCGAATATGAACGCGAGATGAAAACCTAATATGACTTCGCCACGCGAACGTTTTCAGCGGATCTGAAAAACGAAACCAACCAACTAACGTTTAGTAAAGAAGAAATAAATTAGCAGTCGTCAACGAAAGAAGCAAAGGAAAGTAAAAGGGGGATGTGGAGTGAGTTTGATTTGAACCAACTATTTCGAGTGCAAAGGACTCGCGGGAATTTCCCGTTCACTCCTAGTCAAAGTTTCACGCATGCCAAGTATGAGCGCGCGAAGCACACACAAAATAATACACACGCATAACCAAAACATGCACTGCAAACCAGTGCCATATTGCAACCTGTGAGAATTAAAAATATCACAGCACGCAACTCACTGGCGAGGCTGCTGCAACATTGCTGACGGCGAACTGTGAAGAGTGCAATAAGAATAACGTGAGTTTGAACTTGACCGTTCAGAAAAATCGAAGTGCTCAAAAACTTTGCCGTTCAGAAGTCACATCGGATCGACTCGTCATGCGAGCACGATCGACGATGACGACGATGATGACGATGCCGGATGCGATGTCTCAGACTCTCAGTGACATTGCATCGGAGATAATCGACTTATAAAATTTAAACTGGGATTAAATGTAATCAACCCTTCGTAATGGTCTAGAGGTGGCCGTCGTTCTCAGTCTCAATCGAACCTATGAGATCCCGATTTTTTTTGAAGTTCCAGAAATAAAATCTCGACTAGCCAAAATTGCGCATACAGGCCGCAATTTTGTTTTTTTGCCCCCCTCGTCAGTGAACAAATGGTTTGTTTTCTTGGGGGTGATCGAACAGGCTCATTTTATTTGGGGGGTTTTTGGCGGCGGTAGGGGGTCTTCCATAGGGGTTTCCATAGGGATAGGCTCTGGATTTCCCATAGGGCACACCACTTTTTCCACAGGCTCCGGATTTTCCATAGGGTACATTGGTGATGTTTTTTAACCTGTTTCCAGGCCATTCCACAGGTATGGACGCCACTATCATAGGGATGATCTCTGTGGCATTCCTTAACAGTGTAATTCTGCATTTTCCATAGGCATTTTCCAAGTGCGGCGTGTTGCTGTTGTAGGGTCCAAAAAGGGCCTGTTTTAACCTGCCCTATTTTTCATTTTTTTGATTCCATCCCTATAAATTACCTATGGAATCCCGAAAATGGGGTGAGCCAACCTATGATCACCCTGTGGAAACGATTTCCATTGGGGCCTGTGGCAAATTTTCCAGAGCCATTCCATACGATTTTCAGATAGGGGATTTAAAAGTGTGCTGAAATCTGTATAGGCAGCCCTGACTGGGAGTCCCGGTCAGGCCCCTATGACAGATCCCTAGGACCAACACTGGACTGCTGACTGATCTGTAGGTTCGTACTGTGACACACGCTGTGTCACAGGTAGGCTAGACTCCGAGACCGTCCGAGACCGTTCCGGGTATATCTAGCTTAGGGTTTATTTATCTTAGACAGTTTATCCACACGAGTACGGGACTTTCTGATATCTAGTGTACTTGGATATTCCGGTAGGTCGTGGCCCCATCCACGTTTTCATTCCACTTGCTATCTTGGCCATGATTGGCTAAGCAGCCGCTTGAAGAGGTGGTGCGCACTTGCGCGTTTGGGTGCGACTAGGATTTGGACATGATTTTACGGTAGACGTCTTTTGCGGCTGCGAGTCATGGGCACCGCGCGTTGCTATTGCTCGGTTGTGGCAATGTTCATTTGCGTTGTTCTGCCTGCACTGATCCCGCTGGTTTACGTATTTTGGGCTGGTGCTCCGGACACCTTCGACCACGCCGACATTTGCAAGTGCCCTTCGCTCTTTTCGCCGCTCCGCACGTTCTGCCGTTACGTCATCCCTCCATTTCCGCCACAACACCCAAACGTGCTACCGCGCATCATCTTTTCTCTGGCTTTCAGAAGAATGGCGACATCTACACGAGCTCGTAAACGCCTATTAAAGGACTCCGACTTGGACGCCTCTATACGGCTTATAGATGCGGTTCGGGACACCCCAACCGCTAGCACCCCGCCTGTGGTGCCCCCTAATCCTTCCAGCAACTCCGACGCCGCTGTCGCGTTGCGGAAGCATCTCGTTGACCAACACGCTGCGGTCGACGTGGTCTACAAGGGGAGACTACATCGGGCTTGGGCCAAGGGTATCCGCGAGGATATCCTTGGTTCCAAGAAACATCATTATCGTGGTACCGACGACACCGACCGCCTCTCCGAGTTGGTGGTGCAGCTTCGGACCGAGTTTGAGTCCGCTGGGCTGGACTTGACCCCCTTTGACCTCGACGACCCCACCTCTTTGGTTGTCGAGAAGGTTAATGGACTACTCTATGACGTCTTGGCCCTCGTCGTGGAGCGCAACTCTGTGGCCGACACCTGGCTTCGGGGTACGGACTCTTCGGCTGACCGAGATGGACGTCGTGCCCTCATCGACATCATCAAGGGGAGCGTGCCGACAGTCCTTCGCGAAAGCCACCAGCAGGAGCATGCGGCGCTTCGTTATCCCGCAGGCGTTGACCCGCAGCCGATCTTGGCTCGTGAACAACGTCTGGTGCGGGATAACCGCGCTCCTGACTGGCAGCCCACCGACGAGACCCGTAAGTTGTCCCTCTACAACCGCCTCGACCCCGTGTTCTACGCGGCGGTGAAGGTGCGGTACCCGCTTGCGGGTGACCTTAGCGGGGTCACTCTCCGCTCGCTCCAGGCGCTCGTCGTGGCCATCTTTCAGGCCTGGGCGCAGTCGGATGATGGGGCGGCAGTGCGTGAGAAGCAGACACTGGGGGCGGGCGGTAAGCCCTCCGCCCTTATCACGTCTTCTGAGTACGCGGTCCTTCTCGACGAAATCGCCACCTTGAAGGCGCTTGTGCAGGGCAATCGTGCGGGCGCGGCTCAGCGACAGCAGCAGCCGCAGCCGCGCGGTAAGCAGCATCCGCGAGGCCATCGAGTGGGTGTGCACCCGGCACCGTCTGTGGGGTTCGACAGGGACAGCATGAAGGCCAAGCCCCTTTGCCACCGTTGCCGCAAGGCGGGCAAAGGGGACGCCTATCACGCGTACCGCGACTGCCCTCTTGGTGGGCGCCAGCATTCGTCGGCCACGGCGGCGGCCTTCTGCATTCCTATTGAGGAGGAGGATGCGGAGGGTCTTCACACCCTGGCACTTGTGCAGGTTTTCCAGGAGGCTGCGGATGATGGACCGGAGGCCTTCGCCCGTGCGGCTTCGGCTTATGGTCCCCCCGCTGTGCTTTCCGCGGGCGGGATTGGCGGCATCGACGTGTCGGCCTACGGATTCAGCGTACCGCCTCCGCCTTCTGGCGGGACCGACGACGAGGACATCTTGCGGCGGCTTGATGCCCTCACCTCTGCGGTTCAGGCCGCCCAAGAGCAGGTACATTACACTCACGCATCCTTTGTTCCTGGGAGTGCGGTTGAGGAGCATGCATCGGCTCTGGTGTGTGGCCCTGCCGCTGCGGCGGGGATCACACCGGAGGGGCAGGTTCCGGCAGGTGGTGCGGCGGCATCGGCGTCCGCCGTGCCGGCCCCTGCTATGCCTGTTTCGCAGGCGAAGGATGTACGGCCCGCGCCAGTTCAATCGGCGCGGGTGACCACCACAGAGGCGACATGCGGTGAGTTCGGAGGCTTCGTGCAGACGGTGAATCACGCCGCCGTCCACCCGTCTGACCTGACGGGCTATGACACGGACGACTACGAGGATTACGCCGACGGTACTTTCGCGGTGAGGCCGCGGGCTCCGTCCGGTGCTATCGGATGCGGTGTGCCGCCTTTCGGCTTTGGCACGCCGGCGATCGGCGCTCTCGCGGTGCTCTCTCTGTTGTGCATTTCTTTTGCAGGTGTGTCTGTTTCGGCGTCCACAGCTTCTGCTGTGTCGGCATGTGCACCGGCTACGGAGATGCCTTCGCCTGGTGGTGATCTCGATTGGGAGGCTCCGTCATTTTTCTCTACGAATGATTTTCTTGATCCGGTGATGACGGCTCAGGGTCTCCTATTGCCTGACGATGTGCCACGGCTTCAGCCGCCCGAGCCTCCTGACACTTTGAGCTTTTTAGCATTTCAGGATTTGGCTCAAGCGGATTTGGGTATTGACATGGCATTCTACTACGGCATGGCCTTACATGAGAGCGGTCCTCTTGATGCGGGGCACTATTGTGGAGCTGGTTACTTTACTTCCTACTATGGGATGGACTTCCGTGAGGCCACCGCTGGCTACTTTGGTACTGTCGATTGACTTCTTGCTCACTCTGGAGGCACACCAACATGGTGGTGTGCAGAACTCCTGTGACCTCAAAGACTTCTTCAATCTGGTTTATGGTTTTACTTTGACACCTTTGAAATCTTCAATTTGACTTGCTGGCACAGAGCCTTTCAGTAGTTTGGCAGGACCTTAATTGCCTGTGAGTTTCTGCTCTTGTGCTAGCTAGAGGGTTCTAATTTGTGTATCAGAATTGCACAGTTAGATTAGCAGTTAGGCCTTGTCACCCTGGCTCCTGCCCTAACACTTACAGCTTTACATTTTCTGACTCTCCTAGCTAGTCACCACCCACAGTGCTGGGGTGGTGTGCTGAAATCTGTATAGGCAGCCCTGACTGGGAGTCCCGGTCAGGCCCCTATGACAGATCCCTAGGACCAACACTGGACTGCTGACTGATCTGTAGGTTCGTACTGTGACACACGCCGTGTCACAGGTAGGCTAGACTCCGAGACCGTCCGAGACCGTTCCGGGTATATCTAGCTTAGGGTTTATTTATCTTAGACAGTTTATCCACACGAGTACGGGACTTTCTGATATCTAGTGTACTTGGATATTCCGGTAAAGTGCCCTATGGAAAGGTTTTTGCCCTATGGAAAGCCAATGGAAATGCGTTCCCATAGGTTTTACATAGGGTTTTTCCATCCCTGTGTAATTATTTCCAGTACGGACGCCACTATTATAGGGTTAACACCTCGACCGTTTATAGAATATCAACCCAATATCCCTATGGAAAATTCAAGTTATTTTCCCATAGGTTGTATAGGGTGGGCATCCCTATGGAACCAGAATACAGCATTCCTAACGTATGTCCACCCTATGTCCACCCTACGTTCATGGTATGGAAGGTATTGAACACCTTCCATAGGGATGTCATTGGGCGGACCGCCCTATGGAACACATCGTATTGTTTCCATGCCTATGCCCACCCTACGCCCACCCTATGACCACCTCATGATCACCCTATGCCTAGCAAATGAAAAGTTAAAAAGGAAGCAACGGTTCCAAGTAGTCATGCGTGCTGGTATGGATGGTGTGTTGTGGGCCAGTATTAAACAACCACGGGGTCGACATGCCACCATGTCCTTGCACCGTGTGCCGACTACAAGTTGAAAAACCTCTTCGAACGATACAACGACATACGAAGCTATACAAGAGATGGCAAGGAGCGGTATACATGGGGGAAAGTAGTAGTGAAGATACCGTGCCTATGGAAAGCTTCTTCCATAGGGAGAACATAGGTATGGAAACGTCTGGCTGCACTGTACGTTTGTTTATGTGTTATGTATGTCGCAGGTCAGATGCTAGAAAAACAGCTGATGCTAGTCCGTGGCATATATGCTTCAATATCTAATGAGAAGGTTGCACCATACACTGGGCCACAAAAGCGACGAGTGGAGGTGATTGGCAAGCAAACACCGATAACCTTGGATGAAGGTACGCAGTGCCTTAGATGCCTTTGCAGTAGATGTCCGCCCTGTGCCCACCCAATGGAAATCTTTCCCGCCCTATGCCCGCCCTATGCCCACCCTTGGAACTGAAAAGAAATATTCCATCCCTGTGCTCACCCTATGCCTACCCTATGCCCACCCTTTGAAATTCGTAACCATCTTATGCCCACCCATTGATCACCCACAGGTGACATAAAAGGTATACGGAAGTATATGCGCACGAATTTCCCATGGGCCCAGCTCCTGCAAACCGACTTTGACACCAAACTCGCTGAATGGAAGCGATTGAGTTTGAGAGAACGGCGGATCATGCCACGACCCGTCATCCAAGATCTGGAGACATGGCGGTTGAACCGGTTGACGAGGGAATGTCGTCCTTTGAGTACCAAGGAGCGTTGTTATGTCTACATGGACGGTGTGATGAAGAGTCAGCACGTGAAAGTCGGACGAGACACTTTTCGTACGCGATCCGCCGACCGCCACCTCACCACCTGTCAACGATACATAAAGGCAACCTTTGATACCCCAGTAAATGGATTGAATGCCCATGAAGACAGGTCGTTCATCCGATGCCCACCCTATGTTCGCCCTATATTGGCCCTATGCCTACCCTGTGTTCGCCCTACAACATCCCTATACCGTAACATATATCATAGATCATGCGTATGCTCACCCTGTGCCCACCCTACGACCACCCTACACCCTCCCTATGATTACGAGTTAAGCTTTCCCACTCTGTGTCCGCCCTATAGCCGCCCTATGTCCACCCTGTGCCCACCCTATGCTCACCCTTTGGAAAGTATGTGTTGCAGGTACGGCGAGCTTCTGAAAATTTATAGCATCCCGATTGGCAGGAAACAATTGGTTTTCCTCAAAGTAAGATGGTTTCCATTGAAGGCAGCATTTCAAGATACCGTGGCGAACAATATGATGTTGAGGTCGGACTTGCCATGGGACCTTTCCGAGGTTTTCATCCAAGCATTTGAGATTGAGTGCTTGGTGTGCATTGTACCCATTCCATGGAACTTTGACCGGTTCATCACGACCAAGAGAATTCCAGCTGGACGACCCGATGCAAATAGGTTGGTATATTATCTCGGCGAGCACAAACTCGGTTTCAATGATCCACCATGGAGATATGATAAAGACAAGATGATGCTCATACTAGATAGGCATGTAGATTTTGTGGGCGACTTACATGACGAATAACTTGTTCATTTCATAGATGGAATTATTCTGTATATTAATATGTATATATGTAGTAAAAGCCCTATGGAAAGCCTGGATATATCATGAATCATCACCCTATGCTCACCCTATGAAACCTGAATGGTTATACCTATGGAAACCCTTTCACAGGTATGGTATCCCTTGGGAAACATGTTTCCATACGGATGATATACCTACGGAAGACCTTTCCACTGGGTGGCTCACCCCTGGGAAAGCTCATTCCATAGGCTGGCTATACCTATGGAACGTCAATTCCATACGTACGGTAATCGACTTTGAAACCAGAAAGCCAAAACGGTGCGATTTCTGTGTAAAGGTCGTTCATCTTTTTTGTAAAATCGCGTACGTCCAGTTGTTGAAAGAACATACCGTATCTTACGGCCTGCTCGTCTGTTACTACCTGCGGTGCCCGAAACGCTGAGTGCACGACATTTATGGACATGTTGGAGTGCCAACAACGGATCGCGCGTCGTATATATATACAATAAAAATGCGCGTGTAAACGTGTAAGAAATGTATAAAAAACTGCGCGATTCCACAGCTCTACACATCCGTATTGGTCGCGATGAACAAATATTTACATATGGGTTCGATCTCACTTTGTATTGCGCAAATGTAGGTTATCATGAAGTTTGTGATTCAAGTATAGATAGGTGATAAGTATTGTAAGCGTTCAGTATTAAAATTATGGATATAGATGCAGGTAGCGTGCTAGGGTACATAAGTGCTCTTTTTGAAGCTGATCCTTCCCCCGGACACCGATTATCGATTTTGCAAGCGAAAATAGAGAAGCGTCACTTTACAGAACCGATCAATGCAGAAGACGAGCCCAAATATTTAAAGTGCGTGTACCGTATTATTGAGAGGTTGCACAAAATTGGAGACGGGTACAAAGAAGCTCTGTCGGCCAATATTAAACCACTTCTTGACAAACTTTGCGATTTACTGCCAGCTGTTATCGAAGCATTGGCTGATTATGTTGACAAATATCGATACCCAACACAACTAAGCGGCGCGCAAGTATTTGCTGACCACCTAATATATTGTGGTAAAACTAGCGTAAACGTCGATCACTGTGAAACTAGCCGTAAAAATTTGAAGGCACAAATATTACAATATTCGACGCAAACGCGACATTCAGCCGCGCTGAAATATTTGACGCAAATAGCTGAAAAACCAAATTCATTTTTTGATTGCGAAACTAGTGTGCAATTTTTTGCCATCCTGTCGTGGTACGACAAGTTTTATACATCGCAAGATCAACCAAACTCTATAAATTTTTTGGAATTCGATTACGTATACACCCAGCAAATGCTTTTATTTGTAGCGGTGCGGACGGAAAGTTTAGCGTCGGAAAATGATTATTTACGAGGCTCGTGCGATGCGAATACGGCAGGAATTAGGATGAAATCAAAAAGTACTGATGTACAGCAACCACCAAATAATAAACATTACCAAGAAATAATAAATACTTTAGAATTGCAACTGAAACAGGCACAACAACGTGTAGATTCCTTCGATAAAGTAAAAGATAAAATATCAAACATTTATAACACGATCACAAAATAACCGATTTATTTGAAGGCGGTATTGATCACGATACGATGTTTCAGTTAACTGCATACAACATCGTGTGAAGTTTATAGCGTTCTATTTCCTAGTCTAAGAATAGAGTCGTTGCGAAGGCACGCATAGTACGTATATTCCACGCGTATATAAATGGTTGTGCGCAAATTAAATACATAGTATAAATAGTCAAATAGCATGTTCACTAAAACCACCACCCTGCACCAGCTGGCAATCTCCGTAACGAACGATATGCAATCGGAAAACGACACTTATCGAATTACGCTTGAAGCAATACGTGCAGAAAAAAAGACAGATTTACAAGATTTAACCGCCAAATACACGGAGGCTGCAAACACGATGCAAAGCTATGCATTATACCAGGTGAGTAGCCATAATAAAATAAAAAAATTGTTGGAGAAGCAATTAAAAGAAAGCAAAGAAGAGTATGACGGAGTATGTGCTGTGTACAACCTAATTGATCGCAAGGATATACTTACTATGACTACGTTAGAAGCCAAAATAAAGGATTTAACGTCAGAATGTACAAAACTAAAAGATGAACTCAAAAGTAAGACGTGAGCTTATTCAGAGTACAATATTCCTTGACAACGTTTGTATAGTCGGTAACGTATTTTATTGTTTGCACAAATTCCCCCTCGTCACCCAAAATCTGTTTTTTTTTTGTTTGTAAAGCGCAGTCCTTGATACTATACGTTCCATATCAACTATTAAATGATTATTGTTTAATAAAACACTACCACTTCTAATGCATTCTGCTTTGGCTTCTTCCAAATCGGCGTACATGTCGTCGTTTATCGGCCGTCTGCGTTTCCGCTCTGATGGCCGACAGCTTTCGCTGAGCGCTCATCGCCACCGTCGCCTGCCGCATACCCTGCAATCCCTGCAGGCAGGTGGAGTTTTGCGCGAGGTCGTCGCTGAAGCGCGTGCGCTCGTCGTCGGTCATATCGGTGCCCAGATACTCGGAGTAAATGCCGTCGATCACCTTTACGATATCCTGCGCCATCCGCGTGGCTTCGGACTTCTTTTTGGTTTCCTCCTCCGTGAATTTACGTTCCAGACTCGCGTTCTTGCGCTTAAGATCCACCAGGTCACCGTAAAGATTTTGGAACTTGTTCAAAACCACCGCCTGGTCGTTTTCGGTCAGTTTCATGGCGCACTTCAAAAATTCTTCCGAGTCCGCGCTGACCTGGTTCGGCGCGTCCGCTTGGGTATCGGCGACCGCGTTCGGCGCGGCTTGCTGCAGTTGCTGCGACGCAGCTTGCGACAGGTGAGGCTGGGCGCCTTCGCCGGGTGTCGCGGGTACGCCGTCCGCGGCAGCGGAGGCGAGGGTATTCGACGTATCGACGTTTGCCATTCTGTCGGTGGGGACACCTGCCTGTGAACGCGAGGTATTTATACTACCGGACCGGCAACGGTTACGGCGCCGCACCCCGGACATCTCCACGCGAAAGATGGGGGTCCCAGGGCGTCCGCCGCGCATGCACAGACTAACCTCCACCGGCTCCTTCTCCCACTCGATCATCGGTTTGCTGTCGTCTGGGTAGATGTTGTGGCACAGACTGAGATCCCGCAGACGGCCGGTACGCGTGAGCGCGGCCAAGGTCTCGCCCGCGACGTCGTCGAACAGACGATAATCCACGGTCGTGTATCCTGATACCGGGTCCGTGTTTTGCGATTCCACCACGCCACGCTGCGGCCCCCCGTGCTCGACGCACACGGGCAGCCCCACCAGATCCAGCTCCTGCAGCTCCTCCATCGTGATCTCCGTGATGTCGCTCACCCCCTGCCGCTTGCGCGGCGGGTCCGCGTATATGCAACCCCGAAAGCGCATACTCTTTTTTGTCCCCATGCGCTTGTACGAAACGCGTCCACTGGCTGTGCGCTAATGCGTGTATATATATCCGCGCGCACAAGCTCGCACAACCGCGCTCGTTATGTCCCAACCCGACGCGGATTCCCCACCCGGTCCGCTCCTGCTTCACGTGGTGTGTCCAACATCCACGTACGTACGCGCTTCGGGTAACCTGCACGACCTCTGCGCGCAGGTACTGAGCGATGACCCGATCGAGCGTGACGCGGTCAACCCGACAAAACACGACCTGCATCTGATGCTGGTGGACGACGCCGAGGAGAATGTGGTGACCGTAGTGTCCGAGAACATTCCCAACATCGGTCAAGAGTTCAACTCCATAAAATAGTAGCTTCAGGAGGGGAGGACGGGTTGGGTGCACTATATAAGGCCGAGAATCGTTCGTTAAATCGTCGATCACCGTTCGCAAAGGCGTCGACGGCAAGCGCAAATATCTATCCGTAACGTAAACCTCGGAAGTTACCTTGAAACGTCACTCTGAAATACGATACGCAATTCATGGGGGCTACATCCTAAGAACTGTAAGGCTAAATGCCTAAGGTGAGGGTTTAAAGTGGACTCAGTTCCCCCCAATATCCTAAAACACCTTGAGGGACGCCTCATCGGTGTAAGAAGACTGGTACCAGCACAACAACAAAGACATCAAAGACATATACAAAGGTATGCACCCTATGTTGTGAGGTCACAACTCTTTTAAGAGGGGAGATCTGTCAGGGTTATGACCGATGACATATGTGTCATACATGTCATACATGTCATACCTGTCATACATGTCATACCATGTCATGTCATGTCATGTCGTGTCATGTCATATATTATAATGACACACAGTCGTCAGTACGGTCGACTATGACATGTACAATCATACCATCTGTCACCCACTCACCTTGAGTGACACCTGTCATCGAGAGGCCAGGTATTGGCATCGAGATGGCAAAGCAAGATTAGTCTTGAAGAACCGAAGTGTTCTGAGAAGACTCATCTTCGCTTCAAGCATGAATTGAACAAGCATGCGGGTATCACATGGCTTATTCGATCAGCCGATACTGATTGTTCACCCAATGCCTCGGGTTCACAACCCAATTGTGGTAGCACCTGAGAGGTGCGGGGCATTGGCGTAAATGAGGTAGCATTGAGCTACAACAACACTTCTGGAGAAGCGACTGCACTCATACCCACACATACGCTGCGCGAGCTGTTAACGTTCAATAATAGCCGCGCCACATATCATATTTCATATCGCTTACATAGCGATCCCTAAGACCCTCACCATCCACCATAGAAATCGGGTGGACGCATCGGCGGAAGAGTTGCTGCCGGCCATCCTCAAGAAATTCTGTCGGCGATGGACGAACCCACGCCACTTTTAGGTGCCTAGACGAGTTGGCGGTTTCGAAACCGCATCTTCGATTGTGCATTTTGCCTTAAGTATGGGGCGGGAGGCCCTTAAGTATGGGGAGACCCTTAAGTATGTAACGTATACCCCCCCTGTCCAAGAGTAAACGCCCGTTTAATCGTATTTGACCCCCCGATTAAACCTCGCCCACGTTTTGCCCAACCTGGTTCATGGCGACCTCGAACGACGCTGACGCTCAACCTGGGGCTCGACCATCTGTCTGAGAGAGAGAGAGAGAGAGCTACATTGACACGCAGCTATATGCAATTATCTGACTTAGCTCCGCTCCGCAGAGCTACCCTAGCTACCCCTAGCTACCCCCTAGCTATTGCAGCCACTGGGTCAATAGGCTCACAATGGGCGTGTCCATAGACATTGTCCCCCCTGCCCAAGGGCAGGGTATCGCCTGTCCCGTGCCTCCCTACAGGCACACTCAGGTGCCCCGATCTAGTTCGGGAGCCTACTGCTAAACCACACACTCACACGTGCTCGGATTGGGCTCTAAGAAAAGTGATTGTCTTGTCATATAATAAACAATTAGAACTAATCAAGAACAACAGTAAACAATAAAGGCACGATATGCACCAAATGAGGGGGCGGGCGGGACTCGGTACAACAACCAAAGTCTGAAAGAGTGATGCCGAAAACCTTTTCGGCCGCCACTACATCATGCTCTGCTCCGCTCCCGCGGCTAACTCGGATAATCGAAGTTATCAGCCGCTGACGATACGTCCCAGCCTACGGCAGGGACTCCTCACCGTCAGATAACTCTCGGTTATCTGACTTAGCTCCTAGCTAGCTACCCCTAGCTACCCCCTAGCTACTGCAACCACTGAGTCAATAGGCTCACAATGGGAGTGTCCATACTTTAGACACTGTCCGTCTGCCCCCCCTGCCCAAGGGCAGGGTATTGCCAGATGATTGCACCACATGGCATGGTTTCTTGTGAGGCAAGGCATCAAAGTTGCTCAAACGATGTCCGAACTGAAGTCATATGACACCAATGTCACCGTAAAACGAGATTTGCTCAATAAGTACTATGTGCACAAAAACCCTATGACTTCGGACTTTAGAGGGGGATTTCATGCAGCCGTAACACCCCTAAATACTGAGAACCAATAAAATTCGACGTCACCATCGTTTTCCTCAACATCGAAATGGGTTATAAACATTGTACTGTGAATCCAACTGCAATACTAACATCAGAATTCAAAACCCAAACCCTTATCGTCCGCATGTTTGGCGTTTCGTGGCGACGTGCCCGAAAGTGGGCGTCGGTCTCCGTATTCATTCCTAATTAATGGCATCTTATTGGGCTCGTCGAGACCTTTGATTTGGTATATCATATGCCGAATATTCCAATCGGTTTCACTTTCCGCAATGTAAATACACTCTCGGAACCTTCCGAGACCGGTTTCGGAAGGTTCCCAAACCAAATTCGGGTTTCGGAACCTGTCTTCAGAAGTGGACCTTCTCAAACCGGGCCAAAGGTCCCGAGTACTGGCCCATGCCGGTGTTCCCACCGCCTCAGGGGTTGGATCATCATGCTCCCCCTCCCCCTGATTACTCTCCAGGGACATTGGACGAGGGCGAGGCGGAGGCCTCGGCCTCAATCGAGACCGACAACTTCAACAACTCCCCAGACCCCGTTATGTGCAACGGCCGCGTCTGCATTTACCCGGCGATCGAGACACGCATCCCCGACACCTTACGGCAGGTTTTGCAGGTGTTCACGGCGGCTGGTGGACCGTGCTCCACTTCTGGTGGTGCACCCCCTTCATCGGATGCCACTTGATTTCTTTCGGGGCTCCACACATGATGGAGCAGCGGCTTAATGTTTTCCGCGAATGATTTTCTTCATCGGCACCGACTTCTTCAATCTGTCTTTTGCCGCGTTGGACTCTTTGCAAGTGAATTTGATTTGTTCTTGCTCTAGTTTCAGCTTTGGGTTCGTTGAGATGTAGGAACCGGCGGGTGCCCTTGCGGGGTATCACCTAGTAGCGACCCTATAGAGTTAGATCAGAATTGCACAGTGGCTTCGTTGCCTTCACCAGAGTTGCAGACGGAGATGCTGTGTAATTTGCTATATGACACTCCCCACCTCCACAACTACGGAGGTGGTGTATACTACAAATCTGCCGGCAGCTCTCCCGGAGCAGCCGGTGTCGTAGGCCTTGGCAGACTCCCCTAGATCCGTAGCAGCTCAGGGTGAGTGTCGCAGCCTGTGTCAATTGTCACCGCGGTCACCGTTCGGGTTTAGGCTCGAGGACTGCATATTATTTCCTTTACCTCATAATATTCAGTTTTAGATTTCACCGAAACTGCCAAGTGTGTTTGCCCACATATCCGGATATTCATTGTTGTGAGGATATCCCTGTAGCGCGTTAACCAATACCTGTGCAGGACCATGGCGCCACGTGGCTCAGCACCACCGGCGGGTTGGCGGTAGGGTCGGGTAGCGGTGTGGAGGGCCGGAATGCGGAAAAAGTGGAAAGGGGGGTGTTGGGAAAACGTTATTACCGATACATCAATAAACAGCTACTATACGATATATAAGAAATAGTGATGAACATGTCGAGGGAAAAGGCATGAGCTGATCATACACTTATGAGATATACGGTGTTTGGACTAGCTAGAGCTATGACCTGTCATATTGTGACACGTAGTCATATAAGTCACTAAAGGTAATCGAGTGCATGGCGGGAGAGTGAAGTCGATGGGTGTGAGATGAAATCGGGCACTACCATCAAATGACATTCAAGGGGTGCATAAAGCGGAGGTGAGAAATGCGGCGAGGCGAATTCGTGGCTCGTGGGAGACAACGTTCTAGTTTTCGATGATGGACAAGTCAAAGTCGCCAATATCCGCGATTTTTCCGATTGCCAAAGAGTCTCAAATTCATTTATTTAACACGATGTTTATGTCCAAAACCAACGAGTCGGAAGAAAAAAATACTTGAGTGACATCTCTGAAATACCCCACATTTTTTTGGTACTGAGATCTACTTTTGTTTATAGCATACGACGTCGTGTGTCATGTGATTATTTCTTTCACTCGCAGGTTAGGCTTGCAACCTACAGTTGACATCTTCAAATTTTTGAAATCGTATTGTACGGGAATAAAATTTGTGTTAAGAATGCCACGTCGATGTTTTCTCTCCCTCCAATCCATGACTAAGGCGATGCTAATCAGACACCCTGCATAAAAGGTTCCTTCCTCGGTGTCACTATCTGTGCCAAGGTGCCCCTATATGTGCCGAGATGTCCCACAATGTGTTAAGATGTCCACATATGAGTCAAATTGTGAGGCTTCAAGAGTTATCCGCCTGGTGAGGCTATTACTTTGAGGATTATTCCTGTGGCACACTAAACTATGGCACACTAAACATATAGCAAAGTACGCGAATATGTCATTCGTTGTATATTTGCTTGAGAGTCCTCTTAGACTGCTCTCCACTCAGACCGCGCTCGCGTCAAGAGCCTACTCCTTGCTCACGGATCACAACTTCAATCTGGGGGAGAACCCTTTCCTCCCTTCGACTCTTCGACTTGCTCTAAACTGTTGTCCCACGCTTGAAGCTCCTCCTGGTCCTTTTCCCGTGTAACTCTGAGCGCCTCGAGCTCAGCCCGGCTCTTCTCCTCAATTTCTAATTCACTTACCCGAGACTGAACTCTCTTAATGAAGATAGGCAAACCGCCCAGAAAGCTGCGACAGGTTGCTATCCACTGTGCGAGAATGTCCGATATATCTTCAAGGCTCTCCGAGGAACGCGTTTCGGCAGGCATCTCTACATTTCTGCTGCACCTATGAGCACACTTGATTCAGTTTCGAAGACCAACCACGGTCTTCATCCACACCCTCCAACTGCAAGGATAATAGTGGCGTAATTCCAGCAGGGTGCACAGAGCGAATGTCAAGGTTAATACGTGACAACAAGGGGAAGCCAATTCAAGATATTGCAGGTGAAGACAAATCAAGGAAAGCAAAAAAAGGACGAAGTGTACTACAGATTTCCAAAGGTGGTTCACTGAGACGACGGGCTGTAATCCCCTAGTCCTTGCCCAGTGGAATTGTTTCAACAAGATTTTGCTTTTTGTAAAACCTTTGGACAGGTTTGTGTTCTGCCCGACTTTTTTCGGGAGTGACGGTTTGCGTCCCACTGCAAAAAGGGTGACTTGGTGCATTAACCTTACTGAGTCTCGTCCAACTCGCCCCTCACGTAACAACTCTATGAGTGAGATTCGTCCGACCTCGGCGACCCGCCTCTCAATCTGAACCTGGGATCCACAAAGCAGTCGGAGATTCAGGGCGAGTTTTTGAAAGCACGGGGCACAAGAATGAATTGAGTAAGGCAAGGTTGTAAGCCGTGATACCTGACACGCGCAGGCCAACACAGAGGCAAACGCGAGGGAATCTGGTTGCAAACCGCAATGAAGGTATGGAAGAGTATACAAAACAGCGTATGCGTAAAGGGTGGGCTCTTCTCCGTACAGCGCTCCCAAAATCCAGGCAGTTTCATTGAGATACGGTATGCAACTCATAATGCCCATAAGACTCCACTTCAGTCTATCGCTATCGGCCCCGTCAACCGCAAAGGGGCCTCCATCAAAGTTGAATTCGACGTCGGCCACGTTCTGCTTGTCAGTGGCTTCCTCCGAAGACTTACGAACTTGGAACACTGGCGAGTTTACCAGAAGTGGTATCGCTGAAACCGATAAGGATGCTACTATCGTTCCGAATAAAAACACAGTAGGAGCGTCAACTGTCGACTCTAGGCTTGAGGCAAGGTCACCGTGAATTGTCGGGAGTTCTGCACGTATACGCATTCGCGTTGTAGATATCAAAGAAATCGGGGAACAACTCTTATCAACAGCACGAGCGAGGAGTGGCGTTGAAGCACTGCCCCAGGCACGCAAAACTTTCCTTATGCGTCTGCCTTGAGTGCAACTTACACGGTAAGGGGCAAGATCCATTGTATCAAGAACAACAGGAGACGCGTGACTGCTTTCGTGATGAGTTCGTCCTGGTGACTAGTGATAACCAGGCCACTCACAGAAAAATTCGAAGACAGGTGTCGCTAAAGAATACACTTTACGCACGCCATCCTTCAGTTACACGATGGTAGAGTTTGAAGCATACGGTCCACGTGAATCTGTGTCTCCAGGCGTAGAATACGCTTTTCCGATCGCCTGCTGTACTTGAGCTATATGTCATGCGTGCGGATATTTCTGTCTAACCTGATGAGATATGCTGTTACTGTTACCAAGCGAAGGAATGCATCCGCCATCCCGCTCACGTCAGACCCGAACCGAGTTTTCAGTTCCAGATATCTCGTTTCTGATATGTTTTTGACAATTGATTTACCGTAGAATGTTACAATCCGAATCGAGTGTTCTCTCGTCTGTCTGTGCAATTGTTGGATGCGGGCTGCATCGAAACGAATGGCACTATTATGTCACTTGTAACATCATCATGATCATGATCGTGATCATCGGCATCATGACCATCGCATCGCATCGCATGACCATATATGAGAATATGACCATCGCACATCTCCACATGTCAATCGTAAATTTCGTAATGAACAAATGAAAGATCGAACGGTGCACATTCAATTTGGAAATTGGAAGTTTGGAACCCTAAATTTGAAGCTCTGAAATGAGAAATCGTAAAATCGTAAAACGAACGAAAGAGATGCAAACGGACAGGGCAAAGGAGACACGCGACGGACAGATCGAGGAGATTGAGCTACAACATATGATATAGGAATAGGAAGGAGTTCCTACATGATTTGATAGGGATTGTTGGAGTTCCTACATGTTCATATTATTGATATACGTTCTCAGACGAACACACGTGCCAAAGGTGCACACACTCCTCGCCTACCTAACGTGGTATTCTCCGTCAAGACTTCAAGTCCTCTTAGTAGCTAAAAGTATATGCAGCTTTTAGCCCACTTGAAATATTGCGGTTGTAACTTGTTGTAAGCTCGCCAGGTATAAATCAGTGTTTTCAGGTGGTTCTCCGTTCCTCGGCTCTCTGTGAACTCTCTTCACAGGCCTAGTCGTGTCTATAGTCCCACTCGAGCGTAGCTTTGTGCAACACCTCACCTACCTGTCTCGAGAACTGCAGGTGCTACCTGTACTGCATGGCGAACTTACTCCGCCGATCTAGTATAAGCAGTTGAAATGAGTTTCTTGCACATTGAAGATGACAAAACCGCAAATAGCGGTTTACAGAACAAGGCGTGTTCAATCACTGCCGAGGCACAAGAAGCGCATCTCGTGCAGAGGTACGAAGTCGCGCTCAGCAGTTTGCGGAACGGCCACAAGGCTGCTGCGAAAGGTACCTGGACTCTTTGCTCGCTGCGTTCCCAAAGCGCTGCCAGGCTGGTATGGAACCGAAGTAGATTGGAGGACCTCTGAGGAGATGCGTATTTCTGCTTGGCAGTCCTTGTCGCCAGCCCCTTTTTTCACCGTCACTTGCAGAGTCATGCTTAAGCGAGCTGCGCAGCAGAGCCCCGTTTCATAGGCAGCCACACTATTTCGCGTCGTATCTAAGCCATTTTAAACGCATAGCGTTGTAGCTGTGCCATCCGCTGAATAGAACGTTAGACCTGAGCACTGGTTTTCTTGAAGCTTGACGCGGCTTAACATACATGCAGCTCGAAGCTTCACGTTGCAGAGCGCGATCGAGCCTGCAACGTGATTTCTGTCTTGGGCCTCGTTTTGACCCTGCGCTGAGTCGCCTATTTCCAGACAGATATGGCTGCACAAATGCGATGTTACTCTGTTATCGAGCACCCTGTAGCAGTTACAAGCGACACGAACACGACGTCCTCACTCGCAACACGCGGGGGTTCAAGTTGAGGAGGTCCACGCGTTGCCTCTTGAAACTGTAAATCTCCAGGCTACCTTTCGCATACGGTTTTTCCGTACCATCACAGCAAAGGTAAGCGCTTGACTCCGCTTGATCTGCCGACCCAGGTTTGCTACGCGAAATCCTCGACAACGACTACTTGATCGCCAACGTGAAAGGGGCGACCAGCGTCTCCGGTGCTGCATCCTCCTTGCTCCAAATAAAATTCTTGACCCACAAGAATTTGGCGCGCATACTTGAACTCGAGGAAGACCGGAGTGCTGTCGAGGAGGCTCTGCGAGAATACGCCGATGCGTGCGCGATAGACGGTTCCGACGTCGTGATGTGGCATCGAATGGCGATGACGGCAGCGTCTCTCGGTAAACCTCCGACTCACTGCTCAGCTTGCCCTGTACTGTGTTCCTCGACGATCTTGCTTCCCTACGACGTTCGCGTGGTGTGTATCCGCTACATTGGACGTATTATCAGCAAAGGCGTAAAGTGGAAGGCCCTCGACGGAACAGACGTGCTTCACTTGTGTGCACTTTGGATGCACCTTCGACCTCCCTCGCTGTTCACACTTTGGATACACCTTCGACCTCCCTCGCTGTTCACACTTTGGATACACCTTCGACCTCCCTCGCTGTTCACACTTTTGAAAACTCTAGTCACCTCTGTTGGCCTGCTCGCTGGTGGTGGTGCAGGACGGATGAGCGTGGCGCGTGTAGCGCTGGAGTACGGCCTGCGGCACAGCCCACAGCACCCGCTGCTGATCACGGAACTGTTGGAGGTGCTGCTTGAGCTGCACGACTTGCCCGCCGCCCTGGTGAGCCTATGCCACTGTCCCGATTGAGCAACCTGGCACCCGGCGATGCCTCAGGGGCACTCACGCGACGGCTCAGAACATGATGTCGGGCGGCGTGTACGTCAGTGCCTGTGCCATAGGTTGAGGGATGGGAAAGGTTGGGCTATTTTGGCAGGCATTCGCCGAGTACAGGCTCGAGCTCGACCCCCTCGACGCGCGGGCTCGGGGGGCGCAGGCCGCCCTGCAGCGGGAGCTTGATCCGCACTCTGCGGGCATCTACGAGATGCAAGCCGTCCCTTCGCCGCTTGCGCCGCGCCTGAGGCTTCGTCGCACCTTTGCGCCACTCCCAAAGCTTTCTCCGACTGCTGGGTATGAGACGCTCCAACTCCGCGAGCTCTCCTGGGGCGGTGTGGCTGAGGCTCTCGCCGACAGCCTGCAAGATTCCCCAGAGGTGCCTGGCGCCCAGGGGGGGTGTGCAAGGCTGGGCCCACGGGAACTGGGGGTGCGGCCCTGTGTCAAGTTTGAATCCCTCTCACCAGGCGCGCAGGCGCCCGGAGAGCATGGAGGTGTGCCTGAAGCAGCCGGAGCAGAAGCTATCCTCGCCGGTCCGACTCTCTCCTTTGACCTCTGTACTGGTTACTCGTGGCTCGCCTTTGTGCTGGCGCAGATTGTGGCAGGTGGACCTCCGGAGCACGCGCGCGCCGGGCAGGGGAGAGTATTGGGCGCGCATGCCGGGCGTGAGACGGGTATTGGGCACGCGCGCCGGGCGGGAGACGGGTATTGGGTGCGCGTGCTGGGGGGGAGACGGGTATTGGGCGCGCGTGCTGGGCGGGAGACGGGTATTGGGCGCGCGTGCAATTAAGTGCACACAGCAGGTCGTTTAGTTCTTAAAGTGACCTTATCATCACTCTCATGCGGCGCCGTGACTATATTTTCACTTTCATGTGGTGCTGTATTGCTATTGCTATTCTGTTGTTGTGTTTCACCAAGCCACTCACACCTTATGTTTCACCAAGCCACGAAGCCCATGCATGTCGGCGAGCTCCCCTTGTAGGCGAGTGGTGATGTTCACGCTGCGCTGCCCGGGGGTCCACCGATGATGCGTGCTGCAGGCGAGGCGCGGTGCTCGGCAGGCACGGCCGAGGAGTCCTCGAAGGACCGCCCCACACTGAATGCCCCCGCGGAGCCGGCAGTCAAGCCGGCCAAGCCGGAGGGAGAAGGCAAGGACGCAGAGCCGGCCTGGGAGACGCGGCAGGTGGAGACCACCCCAGCGCCATCGGCAGGGGAGGCAGCTGCAGCCGCGGAAGTGGATGTGATGGAGATCACGGTGGAGGTGGACACAGGGAAGCACGCGGCATCACAACAGGGCGGCGGCGGGGGGGGGCATGAGGCACGAAAGAAGGACGACTCGATTGCCACCCGGCGCAGCCGCCGGCAGGAGGCAAAGAAACAGGTGGAGCGGGAATCTGAGCGTGACAATGACGCGGTGGCCTGCGCCCAACCCGCTGCTCGATCGTGCCTGAAGGTAAACCTGAGTCGAGGATCCCAAACCTGGACTGGCTCGACTCGTCATGGGCGCAATGGGCAGAGAGTGCAGCATCGCCACACGGGCCAGGGAAGCCCACCGTTCATGCATGCCTGGCGTATCCAATCAGGAAACCGGGAAAAAAACATGCTGTGCTTGAGGCTGCGTGCAGTAGTGTGGTGCGCTGCCCCTCCCTTGATGCCAGCAGGGAGTGGCCAGCACGGAGCAGGAGTGCACTGCGCAATGACTGGCAGGGGTGGAGAGGTCCCGGGCACGGCAGGAGGAGGAGCTGCAGCAAGAGCTGTGCACCTTCCTGAAATCGCTGGGCCCGGAGGAGGTTGGCGCCCCGGCAGGCAGTGCCCTGCTTGTGCCTCCAGCCGCCCTCCCGCCTTCGGATGTGGGCAAAAGCAAAAGCAGAAGGGTGTCCGTCGCGCCTGCACCGTGCGAGGAGGACGTGAGCGCCTTCTTAAATCAATGCAAAGCCAACAGTGGGGCGGTGGACTTGGGGGTGCGGCTGCTCGAGCATCTGGCCGCAAATGCAGCTGCCACAGCTCTAGATCCAACGGCATCAGGTCAGTGCCTCCTCCCGCACTTCCGCTCGTTTCTTTGTAATGCTTACGCGCCATTGGTTGCCGGTGCCCCAAGGGATGTTGTGTGAGGCCTCTTGTCCGGTATTGGCGCCAAGTGTCACCACCAGCCCACAGTGCCAGCGCAAGAGTCCCAAGGGAGCGTGCCTTGTGCTTCGATTAATTAGCATCGACCGGCTGCTGCTCTTGCTCGTGGCTTCACCTTATGCTTGCGGCCACTGCGCTGAAGGAGGGAGGGGAGGTGACGCGTGTGACCGGGGAGGTGACGCGTGCGACCAGGGAGGTGACGCATATGACCGGGGAGGTGATGTGTACGACCAGGGAGGTGACGCATATGACCGGGAGGCCGATACGACCGGGAGGTGATGCGTTCAACCAGGGCGGTGACGCATATGACGTGGGAGGTGACGCGTATCACCAGGGCGGTGACGCATATGACCGGGGCGGTGACGCATATGACCGGGGAGGTGATGTGTACGACTGGGGAATTGATGCGTACGACTGGGGAGGTGACACATACAACCAGGGAGGCGACAAATGCGATTAGGGAGGGGAGACGTATGACCAGGGAGGTGATGCATGACCAGGAGGTGATGCGTCCAACCAGGGAGATGACGCATAAGATCAGGGAGGTGATGCGTGCGACTAGGGAGGTGACGCATATCACCAGGGAGGTGACGCGTATCACCAGGGAGGTGACGCGTATCACCAGGGAGGTGACGCGTATCACCAGGGAGGTGACGCGTATCTCCAGGGAGGTGGTGAATATGTGGGTATCGCACAAACCACTGTGGCATCGTTGACAGATCGATGCCATCCCTGACTGTACAACCAAGCGTTTTGCTGATTTTCAAGCCTCGCCATGCAGCCCTCGTCGTCGTGGGGACACCCTAGGCTACTTGTGCGCGCGAGGCCACAGCCAAATTTTAATTATAGACGATGAGACTTCGTCTGAGAGTTATTTATAAGTAGCACAATTTTTCTCCGCCTTGCACCTCCTGCCGGGGTGCAGCCAATCTCCCGGATCATGGCGATCTGCTTTTTTTAGCGCTGAAACTTACGGGATTAGGAACATCATTCGTGAATATGTTCACCTTTTTTAAATCTGATATGCATAGGCTTTGTCTTTGGCGGCCACCTCGAGCGGGGAGGTGACGCGTACGACCCGGGATGGGGTCTGCAGGGTGGCTGCCACAAAAGGCGCGGCAGTGGGTCTTGCGCTTGGAGAGGGCGCTGCTGAAGCATCTCGCGGCAGCTGGAAGCTCCGTCCTCGGATCGCTGTCATACCTTGGGTGCCTATTCCTTTCGGAGCTGCATCTCATGGATGCCGGCGCCGCCACCGCAAACTCCCTCCCAAACCTCAAGCGCTGCAGCGCGTACCTCGAGGCCGCCAGCCAGCGGTGCCTCGAGCCTGAGGCTGAGCCGCCATCGGCCAGGCTTGTGGGCGGACCAGCGGAAGAGGCGGAGTTGCAGCGTTCGCTACGCGCGCGGCACCACTGGCTCTGTGGGCTCGTGGAGGCAGCAGGGAGGCGTCCTGGGTACGCACAACACCTTGAGCTGTGTCGCAGGCTCTGTGCCGGTGAAGCGGCAGCGAGGCCTGAGGATGTTCTCGACAGCGGGCGCACTGACACACTGCGGGATGGCGCGGCGGAAGTAGGGGAGGGAGACATGCGGGTGGTGCTGCACCATCTCGAGCTGGAGGACGGGGCGCCAGTGGAGGTGAGCGCGAGGGCTGTGCAGGAAAAGCTGGTGCAGCTGCGGATTTGTGCAGTGGTGGCCCGGGCAAAGCGGCTGGATGAACGCCGGAGGCACCTGCTGCGGCAGCGGCGGCAACAAGCAGGGCCGGGGGGGGGCGAGGAGGGCCCGCTGGGCGGCACCGAAGCGGCCGAGGATGCGGAGGGCATGCGGCAGGAGTGCGAGGAGGTGCTCGGGGAGCTGTGTGCCTGTGGGCTCCTGGAAGCAGAGAGGGCGGCCGCAGAGGCGCATCTGAAGGAAGAGGGGGGTGAGGGGAGAGGGGCATCGGGAACAGGGATGTGCCGAGTCCACTGCCTCACGTCAGATGAGAAGTGGGAGGCGCTGCTGCTGGCGCGGGGGCTGGCAAGGGTGGCGGGGCCAGCGCACATCGGCACGGAGCTGACACTACACTCACGCTTGCTGGAGGCGCAGCTCGAGTGGTGGGCCGCTGGGCGGCGGGCGCGGGGGGAGGCCGTGGAGCACACCCTGGCGGAGGCGGCGCGCTGCGTGGAGGCGGCCGCGGACCATAGGGAGGAGGGCGGCGTGCAGGGTGCGGCCGGGGAGGTGCGGGGCATGCTCAAGGCTGCAGCAGACTTTTTCCAGGCCGCGTACCGAAAACTGACGGTGGGGCTGTACGGCCTCGATGCAGACGGCAAACAGGTGGCCCCCGGTTCGGCTGGTCGATCGCTGGCCATTGCATGCGCCCGCTGAACCGCGCTCCTCGCAGCTGCGCTCCTGCGGGGGGCCCGAGCGCAGCTCCCGCGGTGGCCCGAATCACAGAGATCCACAACAATGCACTGCGGCCCGAATCGCAGTGCATTGTTGTGGATCTCTGTGATGGTGCTTCCCGGCGCTGGATGCTTGGAACGGAATTTGAGCTGCGACAAGGCTGCAATAGCGCGGCCTTGCCACCTCGCAGGGCCGAATCGTGGGCTGATGCCGCTGCCATGAGGACAGGCCTGTGGTGCTGCGCGTACTTCCTCGCGGATAACCTGGATCACCGTGCACTCCCCGGGGATCAGGGTATGAGGGGCGGTGGGCGGGGCGAGGGCGGTGGCACAGGGTGAGAAGGAGGGTCTCGGTGGAGAGCGGGCCAGCAAGAGGAAGCGCGCCATGGACTCGGATGACACCCCTCAGGTGACGGTTCTCAGCACGTGCGGCCACCTCACTCCTCGCACCTGCGGAGCAGTCTCACGGGGGCGCGGCTTGCACCTTTCGCGGGCCGCTTCTGCGCGCGGGCTCCGCAGGGCCGCCCTTCGCAACGGGCTGGCACCGCCGTCGCAGCATCCGTGCTCCGTGGTTGCTCGCGGGGTTGACATGCGGAGTGCCGCTCGAGGGCATCGCCCTTCCAGCCCCTGCGCAGCACGGCCCTCGCGACATATAAAAGCAGCAGATGGCGCCAGCAAGCTGTCGAGCGCGACACGCCTTGCCGGCTGCGGGCGGTCCATCTACTTGTGCTGAAGTGCAGATAGGGCCGAGCTCGGGAGGCACGGTGCGACTCTGCCGGCTGCGGGCGGTCCATCTACTTGTGCTGAAGTGCAGATAGGGCCGAGCCAGGGAGGCGTGGCGCGACTCTGCTGGCTGCGGAGGGTCCTACTGCCAGCACCATGATGCGATGCGACCGAAGGCACGCACGCTCGCCGCGGCTGGTCCCCGCCGGGCTGAGTTTGGCAGAGGGCGGATGGGAAGGTGACAAATCGGGGCCATGGGTGCACGCAGCTGAAGCAGCAGCTCCTGGCTGCCGCCGGCCTGATGATCACCGCGGTCACATTCGGCGACGGGGCGAGGGCATTGCCTCAACTGGAGGTGCACCCCTGCAGTCTGCAGTGGAGCGCCCCCTTGCCGCGGGTGACGGAGCCTGCGCCCTATCTGTTGCTGCAGGGCACTTTTTCGGAGGACGGGGAGAAGTGGTGGCATCGGGCTCTGACATTGCTCTAGGGGGCGCGTGGGAGGGGGTGCGCGGAGGGGGTTTGCGGTACAGGAAACGGTGAGTTTGATTCACTGGCTGCACACTCGTACGGCAGAGTGCCAGTGCTGCTGCGGCTCCTTCAAGGCAAGGGGCAGCAACGGGAACGCAGAGGCGCGCAGCTTCCTGGACCTGTGCATCGCGCGGCTCAACGCGTGCAAGGCGAGGGCTGCCTGCTGCGCAATGCCTGCCGCGGTGACACTCCCGCCCGCGGCAGCCCCCCCTCAGGACGCCGAGATGCCGGATGCCGCAGCCAATGACACCGGCTCGAGCCTCCTTTCTGCCGCGCACGCGGGCCTGGAGCGCTCAGTGCGAGGCTCGCCTGAGGCAGCCCCCAAGAAGCTGCCCCCGAAGCATCAGGTGCGCCCACTGAGCGGAGTCCCCCCCCCGCCCTTCACGCGGACGCTCCACGCGGCCGCTGCATTGCCCCCGGAAAGCTCCGCGCGGCCGCTGCATTGCCCCGGGATAGCTCCGCGCGGCCACTGCATTGCCCCTGGATAGCTCCGCGCGGCCGCTGCATTGCCCCGGGATAGCTCCGCGCGGCCGCTGCATTGCCTTGGGATAGCTCCGCGCGGCCGCTGCATTGCCTTGGGATAGCTCCGCGCGGCCGCTGCATTGCCTTGGGATAGCTCCGCGCGGCCGCTGCATTGCCCCGGGATAGCTCCGCGCGGCCGCTGCATTGCCCTGGGATAGCTCCGCGCGGCCGCTGCATTGCCCCGGGATAGCTCCGCGCGGCCGCTGCATTGCCCCGGGATAGCTCCGCGCGGTCGCTGCATTGCCCTGGGATAGCTCCGCGCGGCCGCTGCATTGCCCCGGGATAGCTCCGCGCGGCCGCTGCATTGCCCTGGGATAGCTCCGCGCGGCCGCTGCATTGCCCCGGGATAGCTCCGCGCGGCCGCTGCATTGCCCCGGGATAGCTCCGCGCGGCCGCTGCATTGCCCTGGGATAGCTCCGCGCGGTCGCTGCATTGCCCTGGGACAGCTCCGCGCGGCCGCTGCATTGCCCCGGGATAGCTCCGCGCGGCCGCTGCGTGCCCTGGGATAGCTCCGCGCCTGCATTGCCCCGGGATAGCTCAGCGCGGCCGCTGCATTGCCCCGGGGATAGCTCCGCGCGGCCGCTGCATTGGGGATAGCTCCGCGCGGCCGCTGCATGCCCCGGGATAGCTCCGCGCGGCCGCTGCATTGCCCCGGGATAGCTCCGCGCGGCCGCTGCATTGCCCCGGGATAGCTCCGGGGCGCAGTCGTTGCGTGTGGGCTAGTCCCGCAAAGCCCCAAGCATGCTCCCGGATAAGGGGACTACCCACTCTCGAGAATCATATCTACGCTCCCCGCCCCCTTCGCCTCCCCCCACCCGCACCCACAAGCCGTGGCAATTTGGGGGGTAAGGTTTTGGTAGCCAAAGGAATGCGAAAGGGAGGAAGGTGTGGAAAAAATGCGTCAGCTAAACGAGGGTGTGACGGTGGTGGCATGTGTCAGATAGTTTATGCTGATTCCATGGAGGGGGTAGGGCCCGCGCTCGGGCGGGCAGACAGGCGAGTGGGATACGTGATGGCAATGATGACAGGAGTTGGAGGCCGGGAAGCAGGTTTCGAGATGAGAGGGTATAATGTGTGGGGTTGACAGGAGCTCAAGGGGCAGATGTGGGGGTGGTGACACAAACTCAAGGGGCATAATGTGAGGGGGGCTTGACAGGAGCTCAAGGGGCAAGCTGAGGCGGCGCTGATGCAGTGCTTCTACTGCCTGTACGGAGTGGAGATGTCCGCGGAGGAGCTCGACAAGACACACGTTGGGGCGGGAAGCTATGACCTCAAGGACAAGGTGCGTGTCATACCGCACCTAATCCACCCGTGCCGCCGAGCAGCCAACCGGATGTCCACGCGGCATGCGACCCCCACTTCGCGCCCCCGAGCCGCGCTCTGCTGCAAACCCCATGAGCAGCGGGCCGAGGTGAGCGAGGCGCGGGGAGGTGGGCGAGGCGGATGCACGCAGGACGCGTGTGTGTACCTCTGGCGCTGCATGCCTGCCGTCATCTCGGAGCTGGAGGTCAGGAAGGGGCGGGAGAAGGGGAAAGCGGAGGGGTTGATCAAGGTGCTCAAGGCCACCTACGCGCATTTCGACGGCGTGCCGGCGGCCGTCATGCGCGGCAACCCGGTCATCTCCGCATTCCTGGTGCCCGCGGTGCGCCCTCGGTCCGCGGCACCTGCTTCTCCCCGTCGCCACGTGGCACCCGCTGCTCCCCGCCGCCACGTCTCTCTCCGTGGTGATGCGATCCACCCATGCGGTCCCATCCTGTTCACCCACGCGGGTGATGCGCCTTGCACAGGGCTGTCAGTCGATCGGAGTGTCTGTCAGATGCCCTTGGTCAGGCTTGTGTGACAATAACGGCGAGGCTCAGCACCTGATGGGCCGGGACCGGTCGATGATAGCGTCTGGGTCATGGACGGCCGACAACATTCACATTTTGTTGTCACTGTAAATTATGCAGCATTTGGTCGGGCAAGAATGTGCGGATACGATTGTGTGCATGGTTTTGTGTCAGCAAGAGCATGGCGATGACCGTTATGGAGGGATGCCATTGAGGCGCGATCTCAGATCAATGATTGTGCGCGGTCACCGGTCAGGACGTGCCTGGATGGCCGTTGCTTTTGAGGGGGACCCTGCCGGGCCCGGCCTCAGTCACGACCGCCCTATCCGGGGAGCCGCGAGAGGCTGCTGTGCACGCCGGCTCTGATTATCGTGGGGCGGACTTTGGCGTTGCAAGCTGAGGGCCGAGGTGAGTGTGTGCAGAAGGAAGAGGAGCGGCTGAGCTTGACCGACGAAGTTGCGAGCATGCAGAGCGCCTTCGCCAATCTCAGCCAGCAGCCGCTGCACCTTCTGAACCCGGACATTCACAACAAGTCCGCGCCCTCTTTCCCCATTAGGCGCCCTTGACAGCTGCGCATGAGGCGCCCTTGACAGCTGCGCATAAGGCGCCCTTGACAGCTGCGCATGAGGCGCCCTTGACAGCTGCGCATGAGGCGCCCTTGACAGGGGGTCCATGTGCTGGCAACTCACTGCTGGAGTGGCGGTGTTGCGGCGTGGCAGGCTGTACCTGCTGATGAGCCGGTACCTGGAGAGCCAGCCGCCGGCCGCCAAGGAGAGCGACGCGGAGCAGCTGAGGAGCACCCTCCACGGGCTGCACAATGCGACGAAGGGGGTTGGGGGGGGGGCGGCGGCCGGGCCCGCGGGGAGTACTTCCCAGTCTCCACCATCCCCTTGATGCCCATCGATGCTGGCCCAGGCCGTGGGCAGACCCCAGACTTCCCTCAGGCAGCAGAGATCCAGGCGCTGGTGTGGTCGCTGAGCTGCGATGCCGCGACGCCGGGCCACGCGAGGTGCGCCCGCACGATGGCGTGCCGCATGCTGCCTTCCGCAGAGGGTTGTTCTCTCAATGGCCGTTGCAATGGTCCCTGAAGGGTCAGCGCGGAGGATCGTTAGGGCAAGGGGGGAGTGGCGTGGTAGGGCAAGATGGGAGGGGCGTGGTAGGGCAAGGTGGGAGTGGTGTAGGAGGGGTGTGGTAGGGCAAGATGGCAGTGGTGTGGTAGGGCAAGATGGGAGGGCGTGGTAGGGCAAGGTGGGAGGGCGGTGGTAGGGCAAGATGGGAGTGGCGGGGTAGGGCAAGGGGGAGGGTGGTAGGGCAAGATGGCAGTGGCGTGGTAGGGCAAGATGGGAGGGGTGTGGTAGGGCAAGGTGGGAGGAGCGTGGTAGGGCAAGGGGGAGGGAGTGGTAGGGCAGGGGGGCGTGGTAGGGCAAGATGGCAGTGGCGTGGTAGGGCAAGATGGGAGGGGTGTGGTAGGGCAAGGTGGGAGGGCGTGGTAGGGCAAGGGGGATTGGCGTGGTAGGGCAAGATGGGAGGGCGGTGGTAGGGCAAGATGGGAGGCGGTGGTAGGGCAAAGGGCGAGGGCGTGGTAGGGCAAGGTGGGAGGGCGTGGTAGGGCAAGATGGGAGTGGCGTAGTAGGGCAAGATGCGAGTGGCGTGGTGGGACGAGGTCGGAGTGGCGTGGTAGGCGAGGTGGGGCCGAGACGGAGTGGTGTGGTGGGGTTGGCACATAGGGGCGAGGTGGGGTTGGTTGAGAAGGGCGAGTGGGGGTTGGCATAAAGGGCGAGGTGGGGTTGGCACGGAGGGCGAGGTGGGGTTGGCACAGAGGGGCGAGGTGGGGTTGGTACAGAGGGGCGAGGTGGGGTTGGCGCGGATGAAAGAGTCAACTCGTTGCGAGTGGAGAGATGTGATGAGGGGGACTCGCGTCCCACCGCTGACCCCACGCATGTCAGCACGGCGGCTGGCCGCTGGCCTCCGGGGAGGCAAAGCATAGTGGCGATCATTGCTCGGGAGCGACTCGGGCAGGCTGGTGCACGTGCATGCCGATGACGACTCATCCAGCCACACTCGGTACCCCCTCATCCCACTGGTCATGCCAGGACTCAGTTATGACGCATCCATGTCACAAGATGACAAGAGCCAAAGCAGTGCGCTGCCTAGTGCCTGCAGCGGACGTGCGCGATTCTCAACAACATGCCGGTCTGGCCCGTGTGTAGCACAGTGCGCCCGTGATGGCACACAGGTAGTCGTTGTTGCCGTGTAGGCACGACTCTGCCGCGAGCCTGCCAGCGGCGCCCTCCTGCCAAGGCCCCGAGAACCCTTGAGCTGCAATGGGGTTAACCGCCATCGTCCGTATGAGCCCCATCCTGAGGGCCCGTCCTACCGCTGAGGTCGTTTTGATCAGCGTACCGTAGACCGCCAAATGATATGCTTCCGCTTTTTGGAGCATGCTGCAGTGCAGTGCGTGCTGTCTTGCTCGGGTGTCACACGCTTGCTGTCCCACCAGCTTAGGGCTGGTAGCCTGACAGCAGCCCCCAGTGCTCGCTCGGGCGTGCACAGCGTGGGCGCACTCTGGGCGCCGCGGCTCACCTGGTGGGCGGCGGGGGGCCCGGGCGGATGTGCAATGGCGAAGATGGTACAATCTGGCGACGAGCATCGACGAGGTGAAGGACATCACCATGAACGACGTGTCGGCCCTGGTGGCGCCTTCTCGCTGGGGCGCCGAGGGCAGCGTGGAGGCCCGCGTCGACTTCGACCATCTCATCGCGTTAAACCGGTGACGCTCGGTCTCCTTCGGCTCGGGTGTTCACAGCGCTGACCGCGAAGCAGCGGGCGCCCGTGCGAGTCGCGCATGCTAGTGACGCTGCGCTCGGGGGGTGGCATGGCGTCCAGGCAACGCGTGACTCGCGCTTACATCTGCGCGTACCTCCTCACAGCCGATGCCTCCGAGAAGGCAAGCATCATGCGCAACATCGGCGTCAGCTTATACGAGGGGTTGCAGGTATGGGGGTTGGGGGGGCGGGGGTCAACCCCACCACATTGCTCCCTCTCAGCCTCGCTGTCGGCCTTTGCTTAGAGTGCCCCCAGACAAGCCACTGCCCCACACCGCCGTGGGACGGAAGAACCCGGCATTGGATGAGGAGGCCAGGGGCACAGCTTTGCCCGGGTTTGTGCGGCTGCCTGGCGCTGTCACTGGGCGAAGGCAGACACCGTCACGGAAATTTTTCATCTGGGCTCGTGCGGTGTGGGTGACCACAGGATGTACCACCAGTGTACGATCAACGGTGCAGACGGCCGGACCGCACGTCACCCCAGTGGCAGCATGCCAGCAGGCTCGCGCGTGGCGCGTTCGAGGAGGCCGTGCGGCAGGACCCTGAGCACTGGAAGGCGTACATGTACCAGGCGAGCGCTCCCTCTTGCAGCATGCTGTCAGGGTCTCCTGTCGTAGGCGCGCCATGTGACCAGCCCTCAACTTCCTGGAGTGTGCCTCTGATCGGGCCTGGCTGGCCCGTGCAATGCGTGCCTCGTGGCGCCCGAGATGAGATGTGAGGCGAGGCCAAGGGGTGCTAGGGGTGTCAAGGCGTACTGGATTTGCCTAGGGGTGCGCGCGGGGGGATGGAGTCTCGCTGGATGTTGGGATCACGAGATCTGCTTTTTCACCGAAGGCAAAGTGAACTTTCGCCGCGGAGCTTTGAGGCGCTCACGGAAAGCTTTAACTTTCTGAACTCAAATCAAAACTTTGATTTAAAGCTTTGACTTTCTGAAAGTGCTTTCGCGTGAAGGCGTACTATTAAGATCGTGCCAGTGACAGGGTCTTTCGCGTTTTCAAGTGGGGCTAACTGTAGAGGATGAGAGAAATTTTGTGCAAGACTGCAAGAGCACACAATTAAAAGGTAATGGAAAACAAACAGAGTCCTCAACCTAGTTCTCACTTAACAGGGAGGTCTTGGGAGAAGAGCATAGCTCACCTCGACTATCCACCCCGCGTATTCTTGGAGGTCTCGCTCACCAGTAAAAGAAGTCATATATCGATCAACAGACGACGTTCTTCCCCTAATTACAGCTGCAAGGCAGTGTTGCAGCTGGAGGAGGATCGGATGCCTCCTTCCTTTCTCCTTTGCAAAGCGCTGGACCATACCCACGGTTTCCTTCGCTCTCGCCAAGCTTTCTTCACGTGCTGACGCCATATCTGCACTCACACGCCCTTTCCCTCTTTTTTCACTAACGACGACGTCTAGATGAGGACTTTACCGGGGAATTCGATCAAGGTTCCTGTGATAACGTCAATGCGGTTTTGAGCAAAGTGAAGGTTCATGACATTATCATCATCAAAGTGGGCACTGGTCACAACTGCGCGAAGTTGTAGCGCAAGGACTTGAGCTCATTTTTGAAGCGCAATCATTTTGATATGGGATTGAATGTCAATGATGCGGAATGCATCAAAGTTATGAAAACGAATGACATTGCTATGTCAATCCTCGATAAACATGGCGCACCCTTATCCCATTGACCGTGTCAAAACGCTCCATGGTGAACTCTGGATGTGTCGCAAAAACACGAGTACTAAGCCTCAGATAATGCCAAACACAATTGTTAACCGAGACTGCCACGTGCCGTGGATCCATAGGTCGCAGACGGCTGATGCATATATGCGTACATATAAATGTGTTCTCCCCTTCTCGTTGTTGGATGATTCGTTGTTGTTGTCAGCCTGTATATCAGAACATCAATATACTCAACAGGCCGACAACAACAGCGAATCATCCAACAACGAGAAGGGGAGAACACATTTACATGTACGCATATATGCATCCGCCGTGTGCAACCTATGGAGCCACGGCACGTGGCAGTCTCGGTTAACAATTGTGTTTGGCATTATCTGAGGCTTAGTACTCGTGTTTTTGCGACACATCCAGAGTTCATCATGGAGCGTTTTGACACGGTCAATGGAATAAGGGTGCGCCATGTTTATCGAGGATTGACATAGCAATGTCATTCGTTTTCATAACTTTGAAGCACTCCGCATCATTGACATTCAATCCCATATCAAAATGATTTCGCTTCAAAAATGAGCTCAAGTCCTTGCACTGCAGTTGTGACCAGTGCCCACTTTGATGATGATAATGTCATGAACCTTCACTTTGCTCAAAACCGCATTGACGTTATCACAGGAACCTTGAACGAATTCCCCGGTAAAGTCCTCCTCCAGACGTTGTCATTAGTGAAAAAAGAGGGAAAGGGCGTGTGAGTGCAGATATGGCGTCAGCACGTGAAGAAAGCTTGGCGAGAGCGAAGGAAACCGTGGGTATGGTCCAACGCTTTGCAAAGGAGAAAGGAAGGAGGCATCCGATCCTCCTCCTGCTGCAAGACAACCTTGCAACCGTAATCAGGGGAAGAACTTCGTCCGTTGATCGATATATGACTTCTTTTATTGGTGAGCGAGACCTCCAAGAATACGCGGGGTGGATAGTCGATCCAAGAATACGCAGGGTGGATAGTCGGGGTGAGCTATGCTCTTCTCCCAAGACCTCCCTGTTAAGTGAGAACTGGGCTGAGGACTCTGTTTGTTTTCCATTACCTTTTAATTGTGTGCTCTTGCAGTCCTGCACAGAATTTCTCTCACCCCCTAGAGTCAGCCCCACTTGAAGACGCGAAAGACCCTGTCGCTGGCACGATCTTAATAGTACGCCTTCACGCGAAAGCACTTTCAGAAAGTCAAAGCTTTTCAAAGTTTTGAGCACCTCACGGAACTGTCCAATCCCGTGCTTGCGCGTGGGAATCGGGGATGACACAGAAAGGCTGAGAGTCGCCTGTTCTATATCTAAATGGCAAATGCCCTTGACACTGCTGATTTGAGCCTTCGGCAGGCAAGGTGTTGGGTCGCAAAACTTTCAATTTCAGTTGGAGTCCCGGGCCAATCTGAGAGTTCCGGAGGCTGTGACCCTGTGCTAATCGCGATCTGGAAGTGCTCCAGCTCTCTCAGCAGACCGCGGTGCTCAGCATCCAAAACAACAAAGATATGGGGATGGTGGCGGATGCTGAAGATGTGTTGGGGGGAGCAGGGCAAAATAGCGGGAGAAGCTGGGAAGTAGCCCGGAAGTGACACTGGGATTCTATGCCCAGGCCGTGGGCAAGGCCCGGTACGTTCACCACGGGGAGTCCAAGGAGGGAGGGGGGCCTCGGAGGAAGAACCTGGCCGATGGCTGGGCCATTAGGGAGCTACTCCGAGCGTCTGGAGGTGAGCAGGGGGGGCACAGAGGGCCCCCCGATCGTTGCGTTTGCTTGTGCCCAGAGGTGGCTCAGAAGTGTATCTGGCGCGAGCCAGGAGATACACCACACGGCAGTGACGCTGCAAGAAAGGTGGCAGCGATACATGGGAGGCGCCGGATGGTGGCCCCGGGTGCCAGCCTGCAAGGACGGAGGCTGGGAGACGCAAGAAGTGAACTCCAAATAGGCGGTCGGTTGAACCAGGATGCCGGATGCCTTCGTAGGATCTCGCGCAGCATAGCGTATACATCTCTGATATGACGGGGGAGGGGGTCTGCGGTTGGGGTGAGGGTGCAGGGGCCTGTTGGAGCCCCTTTATCGGCTGCATGCCGCACGTGTGAAGATGCTCTGCCAGCCGGGGCGGTATCTGGGCATCGAGGAGGATCCCGCCCAGCAGATGGCTTACCTGCGCAGGCTGCAACAAGGGGCGTTCCTGGAGGCGACAGAGGAGGCGGAGCTGGGGGAGGACGCGGCCGCTGTGGCGCGACTCGAGGCGCGGCTGTGGGAGGACTGCCGGCAGGGCCTCCTTCTGTGCAACACCTCGGCACCCGGGGAGGGCCTACAGCACCTGGCATGCTACCACCGGGTACCAGCCGGCCCTCGCGCAGCTGTCCCGCGGTTTCCACATGGCCTCCGCACCGGCCCGGCGGCTCCTGCATTGTGCCTCAGAACGCGTGCTCGCGCGTGCCTCATCCCCCCGCGCTCCCAGACCTTCGGAGGGCCGCATGGCTCGCCGGCGGCATCACTGTGATGGTAGAGGGCGGCTGCCCGGTCAGCCTGTTTGATATTTGTGGGCTCCGAGGAGGCACGAGAGGATGAGCGCCACCTCGGAAGCCAAGCAGCGTGGAGCGCTGGCGCCTGCCGCTGCACGCGCCCACGCAGCCACACCGGGCGACCCTGGAGGACTGGGCGTGGCGGATCAGGGCGCGGCCACTGCAGGGGGGGGGTGTCTGAGAGCACCCTCCAGCCCTCCCGGCACATTCGATTTCCCACTCTGGGCGACGGTAAGTTCCACGCTGGGTGCCTGGGCGCAGGCACGGTACCGGCTGGCAGCCTCGCGGGTGCTGTTCTGTGGGGCAATCGGGGGGGACCCTGCGTCAGTGATGAGGGCCGTGAGGGAGGCCAAGGACGACCTGGCCTTCATGTTCCGGGCGCCCCGTGGCAAGAAGTTCGAGGTGCGGATGTGGGAGCTGGACAGCCAGTGGCTCAAGTATCGGGGGAGGAACCGCGGGAGGTCTGCCGACGTGGCCAAATGGTGCGCTGCCCACCGCTCTCCCCAGCTTACCGTTCAACCCGCACGCGTGGCGCCCTCTACAGCGCGCCCCCCCCGGGCTCTCTGCGCTCCGCGGCGGGGAGGCGGAGAGGCGGGGAGACGCCCCCTGGCTAAGGGCCGCCATTGCGGAATAGCGCTGTGGCCCACAAAGTACGCATCGCCACGGCTGGCCGCCGTGTGCTCGTCCGCAATCAGGCTTCATCCGTCTCGGGCTTACCGATGGAGACGTGCCAGATGGTGTCTTTGCTGCCATAAGATCGCCTCCGGTCTGCGCTCCTTCGGCCGGTGGATACGCTGCGCGTGTCGTCACCTCCATCTGATGTGGCCAGGGGGGCTGAGCCACGCAATCGGTGTGGCGCAAGTGCGTGCCTCGCGGCAGGCGGACCGGACCCGCGCAAACCCGCGCGGTGGCCTTGCACGTGTCCACCTGTCCCAGCAGATTTGGAACAGCCCACGCTCGGGGGGTCTTGGGTGAGCAGGTGGAGGCTGGGAGGCAAGGCGCTGGTGGCATGGGGGGAGGAGACGGAGCAGCACCGCAAGTACTGGAGCATGGTCCGCAAGAGCTTCCTGCTGTACATCAAGCTCTTGCGCCACGCCGGGAGCAGCCCGGGGGGCATCCAGGAGCTGCAGGAGCTGGACGCGGCGCACCGCTTCCTGCGCGTGGACTCCCGCGCCACCGAGAAGAAGAAGTGGGAGCCCCTCGTGGACCTCGCTCCCTGCGCCCTCGGCCACTACACAGCGGCCCTCTTCCTGCGGCTCCGGGGGCTCTCGGCCGCTGAGGCTGACAACACCTCTGCCGGGGAGGCCATGCCCGCCACGGCCGCGGGGGGGGGGCAGCTGGAAGAGGGGGGATGCGGCATCGAGGACACAGATGAGGTTCTGCGCCACGCGTACGTGCTGTACACGGAGCTGGTGCTCCCCGGACCACTCGAGCTCAACTGGGAGAAGGTGAGGAGAAGCGTTCCACGGTTTGAAGCAGCACGCCGCCTGCTGCCTCCCGCCTGCAGATCTGCCTGGCAGTCATGGAGGCATGCCCATGGAGGCCCGCCCTCTCCGCTGGTGGCAGTGTGCGGCTCGGGGCAAGGAAGGTACCGGCATTCGAAGATGAACCGGAAGAGAGGGGCTCTGGGACATAAGTGGAGCCGCATAGGCCGCATAGGCGTGCCCGTGGTCTGGGAGCGGCACCGTTGACCCGACGTCATGCCTTCTTTGGTATGACGCGCCGAGAGGGGTGCCTGGGCCGAGCTCGGGATGATGGCCCATCGATCGACGGCCCGGGAGGGTCCCTGGGCGCCGATTAACAGTCCGAGAGAGTCCCTGGGCGCCGATTGACAGTCCGAGAGAGTCCCTGGGCGCCGATTAACAGTCCGAGAGGGTCCCTGGGCGCCCAGTGCTTCCTTGCCGTGTGGATGGGCACTGATGCTGACATGCTGTCCTGATTTCCCGGAGAGCGAATGGGAGGATAGAGATCGAGGGCATGAGAGAGGCGCCGGAACCTGGAGGAGGCGAATTAACTGCGGCCCTAGACATGACGTGGCATGAGGCGCCTGGAGGTGACATGAGGCACCTGTAGCTGAGAGCACTGAGTCTCTCCCGCGCTGTCTTCCCCCCCGTGCGCCTGCCTCGGGCTGGGCCTCAGGTGAAGGATGCACTGGGCAGCGCTGGGACGTGTTTGGAGCTCAGCCAGCCGTCGCGAGAGGAAGGTGGGATTCACCCCCCTTGCTGTGGTGTGCGATGGAGTTGGAAGATGGCCGGCATGCCTTTGCGCCGGCAACGCGCGGGGTGGCGCACCTGCGCGGGCCCAGCAGTTGGCTGCACGGTCCCCCGCTGAGTGCCATGCTGTCGGAGCTTAAAGCGGCAGAGGGAGCGCCCAACCATTCAGCCCACACCGGCCGTGCTGAAAGTTAGGATGACGTGGATTTGCCACATGGCGTGCGCAGGCGGGGCCACGAGCGTCACGATGGACCGCATCCTGCGGGGCGCTCATGCGCGGGGGCAGCAGCCGCAGGTGCTCGGCCCGCGCCATCTCGTGCTCGTCAGAGGGGTAGTCGCTTCCAGCGCTCGGCGCCCGAATGTCAGCTCAGCTTCAGCCTGGAAGGTGGAGCATCTCGTTTAGCCAAGCGCTGCTCCGGCACCCGTGCCCAGCACCTGGCCTCCGCCCGGGTGGCGCATTCGCATGGCACATGAGGGCTCCGGCTCCGCACCCCTCGCCCCAGGGCTTCGGAGGGGCGTCCATGCCTCGGTGGACTTGGCCCAACCCCGGCTGCGATCAGGGCATGGAGCGCAGGCAAGGGATGAGAGCCTGAGAGCGCCCCGGAGATGGGGAGGGGGGCGGGCGTAAGCAGGAGGTGCGGCGGCAGGCGGCAGGCGAGGAACTGCTTCAGAGCAGCGCAGAGAGGTATCTGCAGCGAGCGCAGAGCGCGGGGAGGACGGAGCTGCTGGCGAAGCTGGCCGGCAAGATCCGCGAGGACCCGCGCATCGCCAGGTGAGCGCCGGCGGCAGAAAGTGGCCGAACGGAGTAGAAGCGAGTCGGGTCCAAATAAGGCTGCTTGAGCGACAGGGGCGACCCATGTATGGGGGTGCGCCCGTGAGTGGAGGGTTGACATGCCACACGGCAACACTATTTAAGGCAGCCCATGGCCAGAGAACGCGCTGTTCCTAAGTGTGGAAGGCGCCTCTTCTTTCCCAGGGGACGCTGCAGAGGAAGGAGGTGGGGTTGGGGAGAGGGGCTGTTGGAAGTCCCACACGTGCCCGGGTATAGAGGCGTGGTAGGAGGAATAAGGGGCAGCAATCGAGGCTCAACGGGGGCGGCAATCGAGGCTCAACCGGGCGACAATCGAGGGCTGCAATCGAGTCAAGGCTCAACGTGGGCGGCAATTGAGGCTCAACGGGGGCGGCAATCGAGGCTCAACGGGGGCGGCCAGTGGAACTACGGTAAAAGCCGCGAGAAGAATCGGTGAGCGGTGCACCGCTTGGTGAGGGGTGAGCGGTGCACCGCACGGTGAGGGGTTAGCCGAGCAACGAGCACGCCAAGCACGGGCGCGCCGCAAGTCGCCCACTTGCCCGGACCGTGGGGTTTATGCTGACGTGGCGTGGGCGGAGGGGCGGCAGACAGCGCAACAAGCTGTCCAGAGATTTCCGGGACTCTCTGCGGCTGCAGCGGCACCTGCGCCTGGTCAACGGGTACCTCAAGGCCGCGGTGGTTACCCAGCTGGCGGACTACAAGGCGGCCCGAGCCGCAGCGCGGGAGGACCCTACCGGCGGCCAGGGGGGGCACTCTTTGCCCGAGGATACTCGAGGATCTTCGCTGCTCGACTTCGCCAACACCTTGTACCTCGACACGGCTGCCTTCCAAGAGCCGGGTGCGCGCCGGCCACTTCCGCGGACCCACCCCGCCTCGCACCTGGCAGCCCGGGGCATCCAGTGTCGCCGCTCAGAGACTGCCGCCATGAGCTGGGGTGCGGACTATTTGTGCGCTGGGGGCGGGTTAGGCTCTCTTTGGCAGCGCAGAGACCCTCTGTGGTTGTTGTGTTTGCTCCGCTGGGCGCAAGTGAAAGCTGCCCATCCCCATCCAAAGGGGATGGACCCTCCCTAACACTACCCCCCTTATCCCCCTCCACCTTTACCTCCTCCCCCTCTTCCTCTACGCCTTCCCCAGCCCTGGCCCCCGCACTCATCCCCTCCTCCTACCGCCTATGCTCCACACCCCAGTCCTCCCCTGCCTTCCCCCTCGGCTGTGCTTGTACGATATGGCCCCCCAGCACCTTTCTGCCCGGCGCTGAAGCCTGGTCGAAGGGTGCCCCGAGGCGAGGAAGCAGCATCGTGCATGACGGGGAGGACAGATTGCAAAAGTGGGGTTGGGGCTGCGTGGTGAGGGATGCGGGCAGGTCCAGGAGAAGGCCCGTCGCATCGCGCTGAGGTGGAAGCGCTGCTGCTGGACACGTGGGCGTCTGTGTGCTCCTCGGAGGCCATCTCAGTGGCAGAGGCCTCCAAGTGCGCCCCCGGCCTCTGCAGATACCCCCCTAGAGAGAGGCCTCCAAGTGCGCCCCCGGCCTCTGCAGATACCCCCCTAGAGAGAGGCCTCCAAGTGCGCCCCCGGCCTCTGCAGATACCCCCCTAGAGAGAGGCTTTCCAACTCTTCACGCACTTCAGCCACAGCTTGCACGGGGACACTCCCCCAACCTCGTCGCTGCATGCCCTTGACCTGCATTCGCATGGGGTCCACCTCTTTTCTGTACTTTTCTGCGTGTAGGAGACTGCCCTCGCAGAGCTCCCCTCGCGCAAGCCGCCTGCCCCCCTTCCCGCCCCTCGGCCCGCGCAAGCCGCCTTCTGCTCGCCCAGGGGCGCGTGCCGGAGCTGGCGCAATAACTTCGGGATATCAATGACGAGAAACTGCTGCAAGGGGGGTGGCGGGGCGCGGACGCAGGCGAGCCCCGCTTGAGGTGAAGCGCCTCCGAGGCCAGAAGCGTGCAGCCGTGCCCGAGCCTGCTGCCGTCCAATCAGATTGGGTGGATGCCGGAGACCTGACGCAAGCAGACTCATCCGATATCCACGCACCCGGAGAGCAGGACGACGACGGTGTGCCACAGGTCACAGACTGGAAGGCGGCCGCGCGCAACAGTGGCACGTCCTCCCTGTCTTCTTGCCACAACCCATCTGCCGCCCCTTTCGCTGCCTCTCCCCCACACCCCACCCTCTGATGTGGTGCAGCGCCTTGGGCGCCCATCTCGAAAACCGCAGTGCATTGGCACTGATAAAAAATACCTGCGTGGGGGGCCACTCTGGCGAGGACGGGGAAGGAGGAGCAATGAGTGTTTTCTGAGGGCGACAGGGAAAGGCAAAGCAAACGCGGATGACTTCGAGGGTCAGCGCGCGGATGACATCGAGGGTCAGCGCGCGGATGACATCGAGGGTCAGCGCGCGGATGACATCGAGGGTCAGCGCGCGGATGACATCGAGGGTCAGCGCTCGGATGACATCGAGAGTCAGCGCGCGGATGACATCGAGGGTCAGTGCGCGGATGCAGCCGCACGGGAGCAGCCCGGTATGACAGCATCAGCCATGTGGACTACGCCGGTTTGCGAGGAAGATGCTGCTGATGTGGATCCTGAGAGTGGGCACCAAGGGGAAGCTGCAGCCCCCATGGTCCGCCCCCTCTCCCTCCTGGGCGGCCCTTGCTGTTCTCTGATAGATTTCTGACTCGTGTGGTGACACCAGGATCGCCCCTCGGTCTTCCTCAGTGGTGCTCCCCTTACATGTGCCTACACGAGGATCGCCCTGCGCTACTCCTCCGTAGAGCTCTCCTCGGATATGCCTAGGTCACGGTTGCGCTCCTATGCTTCCCCACGGAGCCCTCTCTCAGTGCCCTCGCGGTAGCCCTCCCTGCCGTTATCGCGGAATTCTCTGGTCATGTGGATCCCTTGGCATGTATTGGGTGTTTGAATGTCAACTCCGTTTAGCCACAACGCACATCCCACATGTGCAAAACACTGAGGCATCCGATAGAACACATGGACCGTGACTTCGTACATGATGCTTCTCTTGGCGTGAACGGGGCATACAAGGCAGCGCTGGCTTCTGTTGGGAAGCCATCCTCTTGCCTCGTCATCGGTGTCCATCTTTGCTGTTTGCTTCCCTTGCATCCACGGAGGCACTGCTCTCTTTTGGCTTTGGGCGATGTCGTCGGAAATTTTCTCTTGCCCTGCAGCATTGTTCCGCCATTTTGTAGTTTTTATGCTTCGCTTGTGTGCATTGGCCACCTGTGTGAAACTGCTTGTCAACGCCGCGTTCCTACCGAGTCTTGTGGCGTTTGCCAAGATTGTTGCTCGAATGTGTTGTGAGTTACATTGCTCGTGTGTGAGGGTTTGCCTTTCTACTGCCCCATCCGCTTCTTTGTTTCCCTCTACTTATACTGTCTGTGCTGACTATCGGATGCTGGTAAGTGCGCTGTGATTCAACAGAGTTCATTTTCAATACTATCTGTGCTCGAACTCCTGAAATTTTATTCCAATCTATGGCGTGCGGTATTGAGAAGGGTTCCTTAATTTGTCCGTGAGTGATGCACTCCACTGTACAATTGCTTAGGCATTGCTGCTCTGTGCACTGGTTTCAGAATATTTTGGGTAGGTCATTCATAAAGAATTGGTTGAGTGCCTTGCAGGTGGTGGAAACTGCTGCAGAGTACATGCCCTTGGACCAAGAAAAAACTGTGGCAAACCAGCAGACATCAAAGATGGCTGCGGTGCGCCCACCCTGGTGCAGATGATCAATGGAGATGGAGCAGTGCAGGACTGCCGCCTTGCCTCAGACATCGGCATGTGGTAGTCAGAGTGCAATCGAAAGATAGCTACACTACATTCCGCCACAGACATCAAAAGCACAGTTAAAAGTGATATGACCCATATGAGTAAATTCGTTTCTGCCGTCCATTTCGAACGATTTCGCTGGGCTGAGATTTCTCTTTTCCCGAAGCTTCAAGTGATTGCTTGAAACTCAGTGGCAGAAAAACTTGAATTTCGGTCAAGCTTGAATTAAGATCGCCGATGGCATGTTGTATGAGGCAATGACCGTCAGATGCCCGATTGGTGACACTTGGCTTGTAGTGGAACGAGCACGGCTCGTCGAAGTTCAAGTTGCGAACGTCCTGTGGGTTTTTGTGCGTGTGTTTCGGCAATTTCCAGGTTCAATCGTTACTTACTAAATATGCAATTGTAGGTTAACTGATACGGCACGTGAGCGAAAGAGCCCTTGCTTAATCAAGGCGCATACCCCCTTCCTCTAAAAACTAAAATACAATAGGTAGACAAAATTTTCAACGTTCGTACCCAATATGTGCATATTCAGCGCGAGAATAGCTTTTTTTAAAAGCTATCATTTGACCCCATACGCAACCGCATCAGCTTCGTTTGCAGTCGTCGAGACTGCAAGCTAAGTTGATGCGGTTATTTAAGATGGGGTTGACCCATGGCATGAAAAGCTTTGCAGCCGAGGGGTTTTCGAGCGTGTTAGCGCACGAAACCTTGTACTGATATGGAATATTTTAATATTAGTGCACCCTCTAATGCGTAAGGATTTCCTTTGAGTATAGCCAACACAAGGGCATCTTGACAAGGTTCTATGCGCTAACACGCACGAACACCCCTCGGCTGCAAAGCTTTTCATGCCATGGGTCAAAACCATCTCACACCGCATCACCTTAGCTTGCACTCGCGACTGCGAACGGAGTTGATGCGCGGTTGCGGATGCGGTCAAATGATAGCTTTAAAAAAAGCTTTCTCGTGCTGAATATGCACATATTGGTTACGAACGTTGAAAAAAATGTCTACCTATTGTATTTTAGTTTTTAGAGGAAGGGGGTATGCGCTTTGTTTGAGCAAGAGCGCTTTTACTCACATGCCATACAAGTTGACCTAAAATTGCATATTTAGTAAGTAACGATTGAACCAGGAAATTGCCAAAAGCGACGACTATCACAAAAAGCGACGACAAAAACGTGACCGTGACACAGTGAAGATTACGTCTGAAGCGAAAGTGACATTTTGAGGATGGTGGGATGTGACAGTGTGGCAGATATTTTAATCTCTTCGGACAGAAATCGATCCCAAGGTTCCTCATAGATGCATCTATCATCGTTTTCTGCGCCTGTCCCAAATGTCCGTCCCAAGCCTGAAGGCCTGTCCTAGCTGTTCAGGTCCGGATTGTGACGGGATGGTTTAACTGCGTTTTCAAAGACTGTGGCCAAATGTAGTGTCCATGCACAAATAGCTACGACACGTGTGCACAAGCAAACTATGTGTTCGAGTTCGCACTGCTTGCTGAAGCTCCGGCTGCTTTAACAATATGTTATGGGATATTGTTGAAACCATAATTGAAGCAACGATTTGTGAAGAAGCCATGTACCCAAACCCAGCACATGCCATTTATTTGGTAGCCAAAAACTTCTACTGCGAACTCATCGATGGGGATAGTTGTACAACTATCAGTATCGCATGCTATGTAAGTGTGTGATTCGTTGATTGCAAGCACCACATCACTACGTATGCATCGGTGCAATGATGATAGCATTCCATGATTCTAGGTGTCGGTATACTAAGCGGACATAAAGGATCACTATCGCATTTGATTTCCAGCATCGATGAACCGATATCGCTAAATTTGATGCGAATCGTGACGCAGCATTTGCATTGTGCATTCCGTTTGTTGGTTTAAATGGATTTGATATGTAAGCATCTACAACGATTGCAACGTGCACGACCGCGGGGGTTCTGCCGTTGTGATGTTTCGGGATCGATCTGTGACTCGCGAGCGGTTCACTTTATGGTAGGGTCATCAAACTTGAAAAAGGGGGATAGTTGATCCATGCGACATATCGATAACGCCCAATCCGATTTTTTATCGTGGAATGTCGATAGGGTCAATTCGGTATTATTGAGTACTACCCGATACCCGTAGGTAGTTATTGGTGTGGTACCAATACCTCAAGTATGGTAGCGATTGATACGCATAGTGTTTGGAGAGAGGGCGGGGGTATCGAGTAGGCGTACGCTCGTACCGATATTGACGAGGCATCGATCGTACCGGTTAACAGAGTATCGTTGGTAAGCCTTGGTGGAGGACATGTACGCACGATGCATAGCCGAAGTGGCCGAAGGCCGGATGTACAAGTTACCATAAGATGAATTTAGTCTTGGGTGCACCGCAAAACACTACATGTGTTACAAGAGGAACACTCGTTGATATGTTAAGACGGATGCTACATGTGAATTGAACATCGACCGCTCTCTATATGTCCATGTGTAAGAGTTTAGGGACGATGAGAAATAGATGCGCATTATGCATTGCCTTAAAAAGCAAATGGGTTATATCATACAGTATTGTATGGGAAAATATATCGAAACTACCCTTAAATGTGGATCCAACTACTTCGGTATGGTGCGATGGGTGACCCATTCGAGGTGTCGTGCTTAACCTGCATGGTTATCTAAAGAGACAAGTTCAGGACAAACCGTTATCTGTCGCGTGGCATCTGCAATCATGCATGATGCTACCGCAATTGTTGCTAATGGTCTCGCGCGGCATATCCTAGCACCACTCAACAGTGCACGGTCGGTATCGTCGTGTTTTCCGCCCGTCTTCGTTGCTGCCTTTACAAGGTGCCTAAGGAGAGTCTATATGCCGCCGTATGTATGACTCCTCTAAGGCCCTGGTAAAATTCGCTTCTTCTGTCTGTAGACTCCCCGCCTCCCCGCTTGATGTCCTCGTCGTCGCCGCCGCCAAGGTTGCATGCCATTGCCCCATCGCGCGCTTGATGTTCTTGTCGTCGCCATTGGGCGACTTGGATGTTAGCTTGCCGAATCCCTTTTGTGCAGGAGATGCACTAGCTATTTCCTCTTCTTCTGCCGCTCGAGTCGATGCGCCAGAAAGTGAAGCTGATTTACCAACTTTTACATTGGCCCCTCTTCTTCCACCCCACTTTTCTTTCCGCGCAAGAAAACTACTCGGAAGTCTAGAGATAATATTGTTTCGTGAAAAGATACTGAAAGTCGGCTTGAGACTTCCACTTTATCTGCGTGCCTTGCGCGTCACAAACACCGCGATTTGTAATACTGTGATGCAAAGTGACCTTAAACAAACATGTTCGTACACTGGGAGTACTTATGTCTTCGCGATTAAAATCTCCACAATTGGGCCTGCTAAGGGAACACGATTGTGCGTATCTGAAACTAGCATCTCCGGCATTAGCCCCTATCCTTTACGCAATCACGTCTCTCTCGGCTACACTTCTTTCCACCAAGAATCTACCTTATAGCACTCCACTATGACAGATTCTGCTCCTCACATATTCTCTCGGTACAAGCCAACTTCCCGCTTTTTCCGTCTTCTTCTCCTCTCTTCCACAATAACGCAGTGTTGCGATTATCACCGTCACCTTTTATCTATCATTCGTCATAAACCGTCATATCGGACAGTCGCGGGCACGCAGGTTTGTGACACGCGGCGTATAATTGAGGCACCTCGCTCGCAAAAACCCCGTAAAAACCTTCGGTTATCATTTCAGGATGTTGCGATTGATAGAATGAACCGCATTAAATTCGGGTTTCGTGTACCTTAAGAAATATTTCGACCTTAGAAGGCGGGCGGCGATCGCGTTGTGGTATCGACATAGGCGCTGAGGGTATGTAGACACACAACAGGTGGGGCCGATGCATGCTTGCTGTGAATTTCATTACCGCCCCTTGTGGCTTTCACAATTACGTATTATGTTGATTTTCGAAGTTGCACAAACTTCTTGCCTCCAACACTGCCCAACTCAAGTAGGAAGTGCCCCGCATCAGAACTGGTACGTGGTTGGCTTTGCAACGATCAGAAACGAGCGTTAATCACAATCGATCGGGGCTGGCATTCATTTTTGGGGGCAGATAATCGTGGAAGGCCGCCTTGGGTCCAATCGGACCCGACGTCCGTAAAAACGTTCAGTGTCGGGGCTACACTAAGGTTGGGTGGCGACTTGGGGGTTGGGGCGGAATCAAGATGGCTTGGGATGCGTTTGACTCAATTTTGATGAAGGGGTGGCAAGGCATGCGAATATTTCAAGACTTCTCAACGAAGGTTGTCAATCAGACAAAATCTGATTATCAGACGATCGTATCAAAATATCGTATGCTTAGTAGTGATGCATAAGATAATCATATCAAACATTCAGGCGGCTGATAATAAGACGACCACGAGACTGATTTCCGTGTTGACAACCGTGTTCTCCACGTGAGAATTGATCGGGGGTGGCGGTCATAGGTGAGGAGGATTCAGGTGTTGCACAACAGTCACAGAGGGTATACTTGACCTTACCTCGGGGAGCCGCTCAAATAGCGGGTTGAGGTCATGGGTCGAATCTAACAAGCCTTGGGGCGTGTTGGAGCTCATAAAACCATGTGGGTGCTGAGGCATTAAAAATCACCTCTGGAGGCAGGGTGGGCTTGAGGCCAAGTGAGTACGAGTGATGCCCGAGAATGAGGGTGCTCAGGATGAGGGGGGCTTGGAATGGCAGTCGCTTGGGGAGAATGCAAATGTTGGGATGAGGTCGTGGGTCGAACGTCTAGAGCCCTTGGGGTGTGTTGGCTGCTGGGGCTCGTACTATATGGGATGCAGTGGCATCGAAAATTAACTCAAGTCGCAAGGAGAAAGTCGGGATTTTGGTGGCATAGTATAGCTAAAAAGTGTGGTAGTCCCTCCTCCCCGCCACCAACACCAAATGAGAACATCTAGCCATGCTAACGTGTTGGTTCCCTTATTTTGTCTTTATTATCAACGATTATATTGCAAGAATAGCACTGGAATGCGACTTCTCTTAATGGTTGACTTTCATCCAAATCTCATGGGGGATGTCTTTCAAATCCGCAACGAGTTTTGCTACCACGAGGGGCACGAGCCGCGCCGGCCTAGAGATAGGAGATGGGTCAAGGAACCAGTTTGCCCAGGCAGGCAGGTATGACCAGTCAATGAAGCCGAGGATGGAATTGATCCCTCCCACCCACGTCTGGATCCCGGGCTCTGGGACGTCGACAAGCAAAGAAAATAACCGAGAGAACTTTCACATGGTGAAGGCGAGGGTGTGTACTTCGGTCATCGGCACGGCTTGGACAACTGTCCCAGGTCTCATGAGAAGTATCCCGAGATCGATCCCTTCAGGTTCTTCGACACGAAGATCTACGTCGGCTTGACCTCCCAAATTGTTCGGTTAGGAAGAGCAGAATGACATCGACTCCTTCGTGAAGGGACGCAGCCAAGTGGGTCGTATGCAGGGGCTGTGGTCATCCGTATGTCGAAGAAGGACGGGGTTTCCTATCACACCTACGAGGACTCTCTAAAGACGAAATGGCTGCAGTCGAGAGTTCTCTCCAGAGCAGGAGTGCCGCTGTGAATGTCCCTCAGCAGTCTGCGGTGATATTAGAGGCGCTGGGATGTAGACGGCCTGGTGGAAAAGCTAACATATCCTTTTAGCCTCCGAGATCATACCATCGCAAATATCGATACCTAGGTCCACATCAAATGGCAACGGACCACCATCTACTCTCTCATGTGTATGTGACTGATAACAATGTAATTGATATTGTGATGGATCTATTGTTGTATGAAAAGCCTGCAAGCTGTTTCCAGTACAGAAGACGCACATGGAGTGGGCACCTATAAAATCCCACCAGATGTGGCCTGCAAAGGAAGAGCGCTGGCTATTGGCAACGGTGAACGCCTACAACCGCGGCCTGGCCAGGTGATACGCTTGCAGTTCGCAACGGTAAAGGCATCAGTTCGGTAGCATAGTGGGCAAACTGAGAAGGAAACACGCAGCAGACGTTGCGCTTGGCGGAGAGGGGATGCAACCGCTACAAGTTGCGCGGGATTTACGCGTGAAGCAGTGGGCGTTATGCTAACGCTTGAAAAGAGCAACAACGTGACGTGTACGCAGACAGCTGCCAAACCCCTGAGCGATCCTGGCGCGACTCAGCGCCTGGGCCGCGCTCGCACCAGGCTACGGTCAAGACACGCGAGGAGGCAGATCTGGAGGCACTTGGCACGTGTAACCAGGAGGACTCGCTACACGTGGGCAGCGTCGGAGGTGCGCAAGTGGTAGGCCAACCGTCAACACCTTGATCCACAGTTCAGATTGAAAAAGACATCCCAAAGAAACGCCCAAACCTCAGAATACTAATGCTACTATAGGCATATGACATACTTTTTGGTATTCTGGGAACGTGCCAAGAGGAGGAACGCCCAGATATGTTTTCAGACTTCAACAAATTGTAAACGTACTCATTGTCAGAACTGGAAGCTTGAAGATCTGCTGAGATTCTTGCGCGCGAAAGGCTGTCAATACATATTCTATCTAGTTTGTTGTCCACAAGCTGCTTCGACCTGAAAGCAAATACGCGCTTCACTTCCTTGCTTTTAGTATTTGGGTAGGTAGATAAGATACCAAAGACGAGAATGCGATGAGCATGCTCACGCAAAACGCACCTGAGTATTTGAGGGAAATATGAAAATGAGATATATGAGGCGCACCTTATCCTTGATCTCTTTGCCTACGCCCTCCTCGGCAAGAAGGAACTCCCAGGCAGCAGCAGAAACCTTTTCCATGACGGGTTTTCTGCGGAAGACAAGCAAACGTGTGGATTAAATCCTATCCGCGACCAACTCAACCCTCAACTAACAAGTGGAAGGGAAGCGTGGCAACGCACTCCAACTCCGCCTTCAGCTTTTCGAAAAGATCTTTGCGTGTCATTCGCTCTGCTCCTGGTCGGCTAAGGGTCTCGCTACCTTCCACGAGATTTGAGGTGTACTTGTTGAGGTCTTCCTGGAGGAAACGAATGAAGTTGTTAGGAAACGTGGTATAGCCGAGGATAGCCCAAGGGAACGCGCTCCCAAGTACTCGGGGAAGTTACATTTTTTTTCAACTCGTCAACGATTCGAGCCCGGAAAGCGTCGAAAGTGCCATCTTTACACATATCGTCAAGAACTTTGGAGTTCGGTCCAAGAGCATCACTATCGCCCATATTGAAACAGAGACGGAACGTAGGCTTGTGGGTTAGCCTTTGGGTAAAACACAGTTGGGGACAGACGCAACTTCAAGTAGCGCAGGAGGTCATAAGCAGTCAACTGTTTTTTCTACGACACCAGTATTCTGTCTGCATAGTTCGGGCGAAAATCCTAAGTCAGACTATCAAATCCTCTTGTTTCTCACACACTCGTTCTAAGGAAAAACTCGGTGCATTTTCCGGACATACACGTGACTCTCACACTGAAATGATATCGCATGTTGCAGAGACCTGACGTGAGATCGGAGGCCTAAACCTAAGCGGCCTCTCGCTCATCGCGCAATCGAGACGCCTCCCTCGTCCCCTCCCTCTGCCTGAGATCATGCGATGGGGCAGCTATCGTATGTCTAACATGATCATATGAGAGAATCTGAATCGTATCGAGAATGACTGTTTTCTTTTAGTGTTTTTATGACACTGGATGAGTCCATGAAATCAAAATCATTTTCGGTTATTCGGAAAATCGAAAATGCCGAAGGTGATCGTATAAGTTCAGAACTTACGTTTTATGGTCTAATAGAACCGAACGTTCAACGTAAAAAACGATAAAAGTAGAGCCCCTACTATTTTAGTATCACTCAACTTTATTTATATTTCTTTACCCCTTGCCATGAACCATGAACTTCTCATGAGACGGGCCTACTGTACGGCCAGAAGTTGCAGCTCTAAACGATCTACGATGAACGATCGACGATACGCCGATATCATGACTTCGTGTTTATATGCTAATGCTTATCGTTCACCCCAGTCTCGTTCCACAAATTCCAATCGACGATCACAAGCAGAGGAACGTGTTCGCAAGCCAATTGAAATTGAAATAGAGAGCCTGGGATCTGAAATCTGACGAGATGAATCCGATGAGGCATCCATGTTCAACTGCCACCGTGTACGATTTATGCCACATGCCACGTTCACAACTTCAGATCTCTTAAATGATATTGAATCCAATGAATAAAATTAATTTTTGGATAAAGTTGACGAACAGGATCCTCTCAGGGAGAAACTGGGTATTGTCTCAGAGCCTCACGCTTAGGCAAGAGTCACAGTCACCAATCGCACAGATGCAGTGAAATTTCTCCGGTGGATTGCTGAAAGTTTTGCGTTGGCCACACGACGGGCCCACGATTGCCGGATAGCCCTCTGCAGTTATCGGGCAAAAGTGTTTCTGGTGAGGAACTCGCTTTTTCAGGCTTCCAGAAAGACCTGAGACCTCGTTTCCCGGTGAGAAGCATTGTCACGTTCGTGAAAATATTTTTCAGGTGAAACAGTTTAGTCATTCAACTGTTTTTGTTTTTATATAGGTGACGCAAGCCATGGCTCTCCTCCGGTCCTTCGCACGTGGCTTCCCAGCGACTCGCCAGTTCGCACCTTCACTCGCGAGCAAGGTGATACTGTGCCTGTTGGCTAACAGAATATCTGTATGACTATTCGCACTGTTTTGCCTGTTCACAATTCACCGCAATAGATTGCACCGTTCGTTGTTTTGTGGGCAAGAAAGGACATAATCTAAAGACGATAATTTTCTTTGCAGCGCTCCTTCTCTGCTTCTGCGGATGACACTATCACAATCGAGCTTGACCGGCCTTTCGTTGGCCACAAGCTGGACCAGTTTGACGGTCTGCCAGACCAAACCGTGGAAACCACCAAGGGTGAGCTTTGTGTCGTTACACCGTTATGATCGTCCTCCACGTCAGTGTTTCGAGTGTGGTCTGAGTTTTTTGTGGGGGTCAAACAGCCGAGATGGTGAAGATGTTCTCCGATATGTATTTGATGAGGCGTATGGAAATCGCAGCCGATGTTTTATATAAGGGAAAGTTCATTCGCGGTTTCTGTCACTTGTATGATGGTCAAGAAGCCATCTGTGTCGGCATGGAGGCTGCCCTTAACTTTGTACGTCTCGTCTTTCCATACTGAACCACAAACGTCTAGCTGTTTTGAGCTTTCTAGTTACCCGTGGTACTTTCGCATACTATTTTGCTCAACCTTCATTTCTGTACTGGGTTAGCTCAAAGCACAAACAGAGCAGAATTATGCAGGCGAACTATATGCCTTCGAACCGCACTTGTAAGCTTTCGTGTGTGTCTTAGTCATCGAAAAAATACTGGTTTGTGAAAATGTTGTCACCGGAGACCACGTGCTACTTCGTGCCGCTTATCAAAAGAACAGAACCAGTGAACTGTTTTTCGGTTGCTCAACGCAAGAGATTATTCCGCCGAGCGCATTGCTTATCCCTATCTGATAAAACTTTGAGTCTCTTGCACGGTATTCCTACACATCACTGCGCTGAAAATTTCCTGTTTTCGTCGCAGAAAGACTCTATCGTGACCTCCTACCGCGATCACTGCACACATCTCGGACGTGGCGGGACCGTTGTTGAGGTCCGGACCCATAAGCGGTGCCCCTTTTCTTCAGCAACCATTTTGATATTGTCAAATATCGCCTCGAGGGTTTGTCCGAGCGATTTTGTTGATTTCCTTTAGACCCTGCTGTCCTTGCAGCTATATTCTTTCAGCCACTGATAGGTATGGTCGCCGCATTCTTATGCTCTGCTTTCTCTTCGCAGGTGATGGCCGAACTAATGGGTCGCGCAGACGGCGCGTCCAAGGGCATCGGTGGCTCTATGCACATGTACGCAAGCACTGCTGAAACTCTTGAAAACCTTCACTCCGTTGGTTTTGCACTAGCAATCCACATTTCTCCTAAAGGGAGTGTTCGGTAAAGGACAAAAGGTAAATTTCCTGACGATGCGAATATCATTGTTGGCAGGTACCGTAAGGAGGCGAATTTCTACGGCGGTAACGGAATCGTCGGTGCCCAAGCTCCTCTTGGTGAGCCCTCATGTTTTTATCTTTCTTCCCTGTCTTCAGTTCACAGAGTTCCATACCACGTTCGCCTGCACTCCCGTAGCCCTCGTGAGCTCGATCGGTTGCGAGTTGCTGTTTCTGAGTGAACACAGCAGGGCGATGTGTAGCATATACTTCCTCCACACCTCGCGATACCTTATGCAAGGACTATTTCCCTTCATCTTCCCTGCGCGCACGCCCGTTTATGATTTGCAGTGTACTGGTATCAGGTGCTGGCATGGCCTTTAAGCACAAGTACAGTGGCGAGCCCAACGTCGCCTGCGCGTTGTACGGAGACGGTGCTGCCAACCAGGGCCAGCTCTTCGAGGCCCTCAACATCGCGGCCCTTTGGGACCTGCCCTTGATTTACATCTGCGAGAACAACCACTATGGTATGGGTACCGCTGAGTGGCGTGCCGCCAAGAATCCCGACTTCTACACTCGCGGAGACTACGTCCCGGGCCTTAAGGTAAGTTGTGCAGCGTGACCGCGGCAACTCGTTTAGTTCCATGGAACAGAACAAATACCTTTACGCTCACCTAGCGCTGCTGTGTTCTTCTTGCAGATCAACGGTATGGACTCCCTCTCCGTCAAGAAGGGTATGCAGTATGCTAAGGCTCACGCTCTTGCGCACGTACGTGACTTACCTTTTCGAGCTGTGTGCATTTTTTCAGGCTTCTCTGTTTCAGTCTGTGGACTAATTTGCCTGTAAGCGTGAATTGCGCAGGGCCCTATCGTGTTGGAGATGGACACATACCGTTACCACGGTGCGCACCGCGGCTCTGTTAACCCCGTTGACTGGAGTTCGCTTCCTCTCTCGAAGGATTGTAACCGGTGCTCTTGAAATAATTTTGAGAAGTCTGGTCTGCGCCGTGCCTGGACCCAGGCCACTCCATGTCCGATCCCGGAAGCACCTACCGTACACGTGAGGAGATCACCAGCGTTCGCCAGGTAAGACGCCTTTCTCTCATTTCTGTCCTATCTTATTTGAGCTGCTGCCAGCCATTTTCGGTCTGGTACCTCTACCACCATATTCGCTCACGTGCGAGTTTACCACCAACCTGGAAAAACGTGGTTGCCTGCTGGAACAACCTGAACCTGTTGCCTTCGCACGAGCTACACGCCTGCGGGTTGGCCTACCTGAGCTGGGACCTGTCCACTGCTCTTGTAACTCAAAGACTCAGGCATCCAGTGCTATTTTTATGCAGCACCTTGACCTTCCCCTCTTTTCACCTTCGTTGCACCCCTTTCTCGCTTAATGCATAGAACCGTTTCGCTCCGAACCTGAATCACGCAGTGATAGAGTTGTGAATTCAGCGATTAGTGTTGCTTGAAGGCCTGCTGTGTTCAAAATGGGAACACCCTTCCTTATTTGCGCAGGAGCGTGACCCCGTAGAGCGCATGCGCAAGCGCATCCTGGACATGGAACTGGTCACCACCGCTGAGGTAAAGGAGATTGAGAAGGCCCAGCGCAAGATCGTCGATGAAGCGGTTGAAATTTCTAAGGTGCGTTACACACTCAAATAGCGTTCTTGCTTCTACGTGCTCAAAAGCATTCTTGCTGCTACGTGCCTTGAACCTTCTATGATCTCCTCTTTCTTGGCTCCAGAGCACTTGCAGTTAAACAAGGTGCACTTGCTGCAGGCTGCTTTTCCTCACTGCTGATTCGTATTCAACTGTAGTATTGATATGTTTGCCGGTTAACTGGTGCTTCCCCGTGAGAGGATGGTGATGAATAGAGTAGCATAATGGTTACTGTTTGCAGCCACCACTAAGGTAATGGTTGAAATGCAGGCGAGCCCTCTTCCCGCTGAAGAGAAGCTGTTCTCCAACATGTACACCAACAGCAAGCAGCTGAATATTGGAATCCGTGGTGTGGATCACACAATCGTCTCGTATGCCGCCGAATAAGCAGGTTGTACTGCGAAGTGGGTGCCAACTTGACTTTAACTTATCAATCTCTAGTTTGAAGTAACGAAATGAAGCACATTTTCACCTTCCTCGTGTCTTTCAAGTTGGACAGCAGCACACAAATATTGCAACAATCTTTTTCCCCTGGATGATACTTCATTCTTTTGGAATTCTGCGATTCATAACATCTCCACGCAGTTAACAGTTTCACCGGTGGCATAGGGTGACGATTCTCTCCTTAGACACTTCTTAGACTGACAGGCCCTTATTTACAACAAACCGATGATATTGATGGGTCTGCGTGCGATGAGTGTTATTGACTCTTAAAATGTAAAGTTTTCAGGGACGGGAGGTGTATGTGCTGAAACATAGAAATTGGTGAGGGGAGCTTCCAGTAAGCAAGTGGAAATGCAAAAATATGATGGGTGCTTTTGTTATAGAAATTAATTTCAGGTACAATGGAGTACGATACATATGTATGTTAAATAATTGTGCGAATTAACCCAACTCAAACTTTTGAGCAGCATAAAAATACACGCAAGCATGCACAAGCAATTGGAATCTTCTAAGATCAGGGTACTCAAATGCCCTTAGCCATCTACTGGTCATACTATACCTTGAATCGTTGCTAACATAACTCAAAGTGTGGGACAAGGCGTACCCACACAAATACGCTAACCCAGTGGGGACACTGCGTACTTCGTCTGCGGTATACGTCGATGACCTTGCGCTGGCAGCCGCCACTGCCTAATGAGCGGCACACGTCACTGCGGGAAATGTGCTCCTCAGTGGAGCGGCCTAAGGGTAACATGAGGAAATGTGGTATCACGGAGGTCACTTTAAATGGGGAGTCAACACCCCCAGAAACCTTCAAGGACATCACCCGATAAACATAATCGCCAAAGGAGAGCACGACGTCCCCAACCTACACGCAGCAGATCTATACCGGTACCGTACTCACACCTGGGTATGAAAGTCACTCTCCATGGGGACAGAAGCAAGGGGTAGGATGATTCGATGCAGCAAGCGCGTGCGAAACACAATACATGCGCTAATCAGCTCCCCTCGCGGTCCAGCAGCCAAAGGAAGAAATCCAAAGGACAGTCGTGGTGAGGCAAGTGGCATACGTGCCCCCACTCGGGATATTCTCCATAACGAAAATCCAACACGTTGACAACGTGATCGTGGACCAGGCGTACAAATCCAAACAAAGACCTGCCAAACAGTAGAGGGAACTGCCGAAGTACTACACGACCCCGTGTCCAAAGACAAGTTTGGATTGGGGCACGTCCCGCTGGCAGCCACATCTGCCACTCACAGGTAGTGTCGGAACTGGCTAAGGTGGCAGGCCATCTGTATGTGTTCCAGCGCACCCCCAGCGTGGTGTGTCCGCCTCGAGAGGATGGCCCGACACCCGCCTCCCTTCGGCAAGAAGCAGTGCGTCATGTGCCAAGAAGAGGTGGCAGCATACCGTTGACTGGTTCGACAAGGAGCGGTGCCCACAGTTAGAGGATGTTGATCGCAACGCAGCTCGCGCAGCAGAGCTTCGTGCAACACTAATGGCAACGCTGAAGGATCGCGGCAAAGTTGTGTCCCAGCTACCGTCCGCTTACATTATTACGTTTATATCAAATTAATATTTTTATACTCAAAATCGATATAATCAATGTGTTCCTCAAAACCTGTGGGTTCCTCTAAACAACGAAATCAATTAATTCGCGGGACCACCTACCGTGAACCTTTTATTGATTTTACAATTGAATAACTAAATTGAACCGTTTGTACACGTCTCGTTTATTTATTTTCTGTAAGTATTGTTTCGCCCACACAGCTAAAGTAAAAGTCAATTAATTCCCAACGCACTAAAATAAGATAAAATATTAAAATAAGAATTGTGTGCCAGGGGTCAGTGGTACATCTCAGCCGTACAATTGGCAGATTGTACTTCTGTACAATGGGGCAGCTCAATGGAACTGGGCACTGAACGGGACCCTAGAGCCATTGACTGTGTACTATGGAGACAGAAATGGAGCCGAATATTGCTGGCAACATAATAGTCGCATGCCTTCTGGAGCGATACGCTGTTGGGAGCGTAAGAGGGATGGTGGATGGTTTCCGGAAGACGCCACCCGAGCGAAAGAGCCAGCAGCGCCATTCTCATAAGCTATCAGTAATGATCGTATGATGTATTCGACTAAGACTGACGAGTATCGCGGAATTCCATACACCGGTCGTCCAAAGAAATCAACGCCTACGAACAGTGACGATTCGGGTGTAGGTGCTGTGGCTTGGAGTAAGGAGAAGCTGCCGGATTCTGATGACGACGATGACACGGGTACTACTGGCATCAAGAATGCCACTGCCACTGCCAATCCGAAATGGGAGTATGACACACCTGTCGAGTATGAGTCTGAGGATGACGTCAGCGAGTTCGACGACCTGGTAGCTGACGATCCGGAGGAACAGGTTGAAGCTCAGAGGCTGAAGAGACAAGGATTACAATTGATCCTAGAATGACCAGGGTGAACTTATCTGGGTGCCAAAGGGCACATCTCCGTCATCACCTGTTCAGAAGGAGGATCAGCCTATCCCCGAGCAGAAGTCTGGTGCTGCCTCTGGTTGCTCTCGAGCTCGAGGTGTGAAGACCAAATCTAAGCTGAAGGATCAACCTGACAAGTCTGGAAACATCGACAGTGATGAAAGCAGAGTTGGCTCCTCGGAGGGAAAGAGCTAGAGGCAACTAGATAAGCTAGAGGGCTATTAATGTGTCGATTCCCTGATTAGGATTTGTATAGGTGGCAGAGTATGATGGATGCTAGCCGAAACATGACGGATCCATCAGATATTTATATAGCGCCTTGAAAGTATAATACATGAATTGCAGCCCTGTTGAGGTTGTTCTAGCTAATTATTTGGAAGAGCTTTGTCTCACCCTGTTAAAATACGGGTAATATTTCCTGACATAATGATATAGCAATTCGTATAATGTAACGATGTATCGATTCGATCAATATATTAATGAAGCATATGAATCACAATGTAGGAGGATATACCCAGTTGATCCTCCCGTGATTGATATAATATATCGAGTTGAGGTATTCAAAGATGAACAATCAGAACCGTTCGAGTGTTTGCAGAGTGGTTGATCTTAAACTGAATAAACTGTGAAAACACGTGAGCTAAAAACCCCTAGAACCCGTATCGGTCACCCGTTGACTACTGTACTAATGCTACTGGTCACTATCTCAGGATGGAAATTGTGATCTTGGTCAGGGGTCATAAAGATGCCCTCCGAGGCCACATGCGCGGACGCATTAGCATCTACTGCTAGAGCAATCTGGGCAGCGGACACACCAGCCTTCTCCTCGATCGCCTTAACCCGGTTCACCAGGTCGTGGAGCACGTTCCAGTTGTCGCCGCCTGTGACGAATCCACGTTTAAATCCGTGCAACAATATAAGTACATATGATCATTGATATACATGCTCATCATAAACATCCGGAGTATGCAAGCCAACAATAAATTCAGGGTTGCATGATTGTTAGATTCGGTGCATGTGCGTAGTGGAAGTGTGGTATGTGATGGCCCCATAACCTACTAGAATACCCGCTTACGGGTGTCGAAAAATGTCACATAACGCAGTCAAGTCGGTACGAGAGATGTAACAACCTGTGAAATAGAATACCCAAACGAAAACCTAAGACCCTGTAGAGCTACTACTATACTGACTACTGTTGTACCCCGATCGTTCACTTGTCACTAGTCACAATCACTGACCCAGAGTTTGTCAAGGGTCATCGATGCGCCAATTATATTGGTCAAAGCGGCTTGAGCACATCTCAGGATATGCATCTGAGCGTATCGCTTGCAAATGATGTTAGAACATTGTAACTTGCTGGATTTGACACTGTGACACCCGAAATTGTCACATGCCACTTCCTATAGTAGGCTGGGTGACCGTCACCAGTAGACGGGAAACACCCGTTAGGTATTCATGTTATCTCTACTTTTATCAATCACACTTTACCGTTGTGATTATGTGATATCGTAACCCTCGACTCAGGGTTTATCTCTCCATCACGGGGAGCCCAATCTTTCCCCCCCACTGTAAGGGGGGGGACGATGGGTCACCCGGCATTCACCCCTCGACCTGTGTTGTCACCAGTCACCGTGTCACCGCTCTTTGACTCATAAAACACTCTGCTCAGTATTTTATATCATCTTAGCACACAGTGAATCTCTGCTCCCCTGCCATTCTGTTTCACTGCTTATCGTGATATATATATATACCCTATCATATATATATATTCCCTTTTCCGTGAGGTTATCGGCCACCACTTGGGGAGGTTTTCGCTCGGATCCTTGAGGCCGCACCAGCTCCTCTCGTACAACGACTTCGACGTCCGCACCAGCTTCGTCTTGTCCCGCGTTGACACCAGTCTTCGCCGCAGCATTTTTTCAGCGTTGCCATTCGCTGGGATTCTTTATCGCCTTATTGAACCATCTGAGGCCAGGGTCGCACCAGCGCCCTCATCTTCAAGCACGCTGAGCACTCCACCGTACATTTTACCTGTCATGGCATCAGCTAGCCGCCGCAGTCTTGGTGACGTGCTCCGCTCTGCGCGTGCGGCATCTGCTTCGCCCACGCCTGCATCATCACCGCAGTCTGGTTCCCAGGCGCAGTCACCGCGTGGTCGCACTGCCGGTCTTGATCCGGTGGTGCGCATGAACACGCTCATCAGCAAGCCCAACTCCATTTCACCCGCTGCCACGTCTGCTGAGTTCCACCGCGACGCCTCGGTATGGGTTTCTACCCCTGTCCGAGCTTCTCGGCAGCACGAGTACAGCGACCGCATGGACTACGCCTTCAGCTATGGGGAGGAATTGGTGAAGTTACTCCGCTCCCATGGCTTTAAGCCCCAAAAGGGTTTCACGCTCGACGGTTCCGACGCTGAGGCCGACTTCGCCATTCTGCTCAACAACCTTCGACACGTGTTATCGCCCATTTCCCACTTCGAGTTCGACAAGCTTTTTGACCTGGAGAACGAGTATCTGGTGTACCACTGGTCCCTCAACGAGCTCCTCTTCAACATCCTTAAGGGCGTCCTCCAGGGTACGGCACTTGCCCTCTTCCAGGAGTCCGCCCGTGTCCACCCGCGTGATGGACGCTGCGCTCTACAGCGCCTTCGGTTCCATGTCGAGGCCACCACTGACCCCGACACCTTCCGCTTCTGGACGAAGCTGCGGTCGACCATCATCGACGAGACCGCTGACCCTGCCCCCCAGCTCACGGTGCTTCGGGTGCTGGGGGACAAGCACCAGCGCCTGCACCCCACCTACGACGATGCCGGCAGGGTGCAGGACCTGCATCACGTTCTTGGCCGGTCGGCAGCCAGCTCCCCTCATGTGTCACCACTGTATCTGGTGGTGCTGCGTGAGCTGGCTGCCGGCCACGCATTCACGTTCTCGGCCCTGCTCCTTCGCCTCAGCACAGTCTGGCAGAGCGAGGGCCATCTTGCACGGCTCCGTTCCCCGTCCACGGGGTCCGGTGGTGGCAAGCACGCGCCCACCTCTGCATCGTTCAATTCCGTGCAGCGCAGCAACATTGTCAAGCCCGTCGGCGACTGGAAGCCGCCGCCCCGCCACGGCCGCTATCTCGTGTGGGAAGGTGTCGGCTACCCCTGCGTTACATGCTTTCGCCTCTGGGGGCTCACTGACGCTCACATCCCCACCCGTGGCGTGTGCCCCTATTCGTGCGCGGCATCATTTGCCCCCGGGCAGGCACCGGCGGGCGCGCCGGCGGCACCGCCTCGCCCCACGATTGACGCATGGTTGCAGCCGCCTGCAGCTCCTGCTCCCGCTGCAGCGGCCGCCGTACATTTTGCCGAGGGGTCTCCCTCCCCGCAATTTGCTACGGCTGACGACTCTGACCCGGCGGCTTTCACTCTCCGCCTGCCTCTCGATCACGATCCTCCTAGACCAGAGCCCGACGACTCTGCGGGTCACGATGACGACGATTGGCCGGCACTGCGTACCGTGCCATGGATCCCGCCTATTCAGGGCGTCACTTCAGCGCTCAACTACAGCGACACGCAAGATTTGCCGTGACGTGCACCTACAAGTTAGCACTGCCTTGTGGATTAGAGTTGGGATTAGCCGTACTAGCCGAGCCGGTGTGGCTCCTTGTCTCTGCATGGCTGCCTTGCCTGGTGACACCTCATCCCCACGGGGTGAGGTGGTGTCACGGGGAGCCCAATATTTCCCCCCCACTGTAAGGGGGGGGACGATGGTGTCGGATATATAGTTCGGAGTGAATATATCGGATAACTGGAAATGAACCCTGAGTTAAGGGTTTCGATATCAGAACGGTAAAAGTCACTTAGATAAAAGAGGTGTTCACATAAATACTAACGGGAGTTTCCCGGACTACTAGTGACGGTCACCCAGCCTACTTTAGGAGGTGACAAGTGACAGATTGTCCTGTCGGTGTGTCACATCCAGCAGATGGGTCACCCGGCATTCACCCCTCGACCTGTGTTGTCACCAGTCACCGTGTCACCGCTCTTTGACTCATAAAACACTCTGCTCAGTATTTTATATCATCTTAGCACACAGTGAATCTCTGCCCCCCTGCCATTATGGTTCACTGCTTATCGTGATATATATATATATACCCTATCATATGATATATATATATTCCCTTTTTCCGTGACTCCAGCTAGATATATATTACAGCGGAACTATATATCTGACATGACTATTTGGATGTTCAATCTCTATTATTCTTGCATTAGTATCACCCCACCCTATTCAAGGATGAGCATAAGTCAAATAATAATTACGTGCCTAACCGTGGCTTGCGCCAACGCAGGTTGATGCGAACGTCGACATCTTCAATATAGGCGTCGACAAGTCATTATACAATGTATCTGAATCTTATAATGTGGAGAAAATGAAATGCCCATTAGGCCGTGCTAACTTGTTGATGTATTTTTTCAAAAAAGTAGCGCTATCTGCAAATAATGATAACTTTTGGCACACCGATAACCGATGGTCTAAGGAAGATGTCCCACACACACACACCCACATATACAACATAATGTCAGATATACCACACCGAGGGTGATATTACTGCACTAGAATAAACCCTAAAGCAGAGTTGGTTATCAGAACGGTAAACTCGAACGGTTAAATTGATAAAGATAGAACCCGGTTTTAATGTCCCCGAGTTTCCTACCTAGGATTGTCATACGGAGTACGTTCTACAATTATAGGAAGGTTGACCAATGACATGGAAGTTTGTGACCGTCACGGTGACACTTCCATATTCCAATATGGCACTTCCATATTCCAATATCACATAATGTTAGATACAACACTCGGCCAATGAATATACCTAAACTCTGGAAACTCATGGGGATACCTGTCAGGGATATGACCGATGACATATGTGTCATACATGTCATACGTGTCATACCCGTCATACATGTCATACCATGTCATGTCATGTCATGTCATGTCATGTCATGTCATGTCATGTCATGTCATGTCATGTCATGTCATGTCATGTCATGTCATGTCATGTCATGTCATGTCATGCCATGTCATGTCATGTCATGTCATGTCATGTCATGTCATGTCATGTCATGTCATGTCATGTCATGTCATGTCATGTCATGCCATGTCATGTCATGTCATGTCATGTCATGTCATGTCATGTCATGTCATATGTTATAATGACATACAATCGTCGAGTATCGTCAGTACGGTCGACTATGACATGTACAGTCATAATATCTGCCATCCACTCACCATGAGTGACATCTGTCATCGAGAGGCTGATCACAGCATCTCGATGATGAAGCAAGACAGTTCTTGAAGAACAAACTGTTCTGAAGGGACGCGTCTTCGCTTCAAGCATGAATTGAACACCATGCGGGTATCACATGGCTTATTCGATCAGCCGATACTGTTGTTCACCCAATGCCTTCGGGTTCACAACCCAATGGTGGTAACGCTTGAGAAGCGTGGGGGCATTGGCGTATATGAGAGAGCATTGAGCTCGAGCAGCACTTCTGGATATCAGACTGCACTCATACCCACCAAACTCTTGCGCGTGCTATTGTCGTTCAATAATAGCCGTGCCTTACATATCGCTCGCATAGCGAGCCCTAACAGTGGTATTCTACTCGTCCACGCGACGAACGAGGACACATAAGTGTGCAGTGCAGCAATAGAGATATATTGTATATTGTGTATGTAACAGGTTCGCGGTGTTCGCGCATACATGCAGGCGACAACGATCGCACATATACGACCATATATCGAATAACAACATCCGCTGCAGAATCAACAGCGAACGGAGTGCGCGAGGAATTACCGTCGCGAACGCATTTGCTCGCATAAATACCGTCAGAGGATAACAGCGACAAGGTGTGCTTACTGCATACAGATCGCACACATATGCTGTTATCATTCGCAGGGTTGTACGATATGCGACATACGGACGCGCGAATGATCAAATCGTCATCAGTGTGTATGATCCGTACGCGCGATGGTATTCGTACTATGCCACACATACCGGCGACAGAGATGTTCACCATTCGCAGCGCATACATCAGCGACAGTGATAATTCGCTATTCGCACTAATTGTTCAGTGCAGCGCACGCATCAAAAATTTCGTTATTGCAAATGGTTTGCAAAAATCGCTCGTCTACGCGCATACGATGATTTAGCTTGTCAGGATATACGCACACCTGCTATGATTTCATCATGCTCAGATGACGCGCGATGAGGGTGCATAATTTATATATGCAGCACGCTATTCGTCAATATCTGTGATACGCACACATAGCATACAGAGATGATGTTTGTTCAATTACTGGCAAATGTACATACAAAGTTTGCAGTCGGACACATAATATGACATCAGATGAATATTGATGCTGTGCAATCATATGTGTGTGTACTATGCAGCATACATCATATATGCAGCATACATCACATATGCAACATACACCATCCATACAGTATATACCAAGTGTATGCAGCAATACCATGCATCACAATACCATGCAGCAATGCCATGCAGCACAATACCATGCAGCAATACCATGCAGCATGATTCCACCATGTTATACATTGACATATGCACACATGTATACAGCCAACTTGATCACGATAACAGTTGGCATGTATATACATACATACCAGATATTGCATTAAATATCACATAGCATACCTGCTGTGCAAGTCTAAACTATAAACGAACCCACTTGGTATAAGGTGCCGATCATGATCTTAAGACAATAATTAGCTCAGTATTCCCTGACGTAGGATTTGGGATGGGATACTGTTCTACTGTTGATCAATGAAAGGAATACTCACAAGAGCCATGTGTGAAATATACCAAGCAACTCGTCATTCACGATGAGATATGCAGGATTACATACACTAACCAAGTTGATATATATCATGTTAGCTACATGTTGTTAGTGGTATACAGATCATCTTATGTGATAAATCAATTTGCTAGTGTACTAAATCAGCAAGTACCTATATAATACATAGGTATAGTGTACTAAATCAGAAAGTACCTATACAATACATAAGTCACTGACATCATTATGTATGTTGACATTACA
>LGRX02008209.1:0-20966 GCA_001247695.2 Cymbomonas tetramitiformis | reverse complement strand
TTTGTCATTAATGCTAAAACACAGTGAAATAACAAGAATGCACAAGAAAAACGAAACAAAACTGCAAGATCTTCATTAATGTGCTTTTGTCCTACAAAAGGCAAAATGTAAGACGAAACTAAAGAAAACAGGCTGTTTTGTCATTAATGCTAAAACACAGTGAAATAACAAGAATGCACAAGAAAAACGAAACAAAACTGCAAGATCTTCATTAATGTGCTTTTGTCCTACAAAAGGCAAAATGTAAGACGAAACTAAAGAAAACAGGCTGTTTTGTCATTAATGCTAAAACACAGTGAAATAACAAGAATGAACACGCAAACAAAAGGAAACAAACAGTTTCTTCATTAATGCTAAAACAGTTCCAAAAGAAAGTAAGGTAAAAAGAGTTAGAACTTACGACTTTGGAACGTGCTGGTAGGACACGTGAGTTCCGGTGTTACGCATCCACAACATCGGGGGCTCGTCTCGCAACTTTCCGTGCAGCGCGTAACTGTTCTTCACGTCCGTGCCGTCGTTCACATCCCCACGAGGATTATCCCCGAACCAGCACTCAGCAAGCTTTGCATCCTTGATTAATTCCTCAAAGTGCCCATCGAAAACTTCTTGGTAGTTGTGCCTTGTAGTGCTTTCTGATTGATCCGCCTTTTTTGCAGGAGCTTTCTTTTTTGGCATGTTGAAAAAAAAAGAGAGAACGCGTAGAGTGAGAAAAAAGTAATAAGTCGGCGCAACGCTTTGCTAGAAGCTGGTTGGGGTTTTACTGTACTTTACTTTATATTTTCTTTTCAGGCTTTTTGCTAAAATTTCAGACGGTCGGTCCGTCGAGTCGTCAGCTTCGACAGCTTTAACGGTCACAGCGCGCGCGGTTTCGATTCGATTTTTTACTTTGAGGAAACTGTAGTCTTTTTATTATTTTAATATTTTATTATATAATTTTCGATAAATAAATTTAAGTGCACCGTTAGAAGACACAACCCAGAAAGACAACACAAGACATAAAACATAGAACGCGCCAGCACGTTAACCCTTTTTCCGGTGGAAAACTAAAAAAAATATGCCTTCCGTGTATAGATTTATTGACTACTTTGTTGCAGGCGCACACGATAGGGAGATGATTGCAACCCACAACATTCAACACTTGCGCTGTAACGATTGCCAGCTTGAGCAGTGGCGCCTTTCAACTCATTACAACGTGCGCAACATGGAACGTGGAAGAAGAGACCCCGGGTTCGCCAGTTGGCGCTTCGTCCGTCGCACCCGTTCGCATTTAGTTTTTGAACTGATGGCGTGCGATGGAGCCTACCCCGACCGTGCTGGCAACGAGTGGACTACACCGCGGACAATGATTGTCCCAGCAGACATTCCTGGCGGGACTCAGGGATGTCACTGGACGCTTTTCACCATGCTCAATTGTCCCCGCCGCTGGGACCAGCCGGCGTGTAACTGTTCTAGGCCGTTCAGAAACTCTGAACAGTTCGAGGAACTTTGCACCTCATGCAGATGTGAGACGTAGGCGAACATTATAGTTTTTTTAGACTGGTAACATTTATTGACTTTGTTTATATAAAATGTAAGCCGTGTACTTTTCGAAAATAAGCAAACTCGAGTTTCTTTCTCTGACCTGTCACGTCTGTGGGTTCGTTATTTTTGCGGGTCGGTACGCGCGCTGTTTCGAATTGAAAATTTATAATATTTTTTTTCCAGACAATAAAAAAAAATATTCGAACGCTAAATATACCTGCTGGCACACTTTATTTTCGAACGAGTGTCAAAAAACGAAAATACATTTTGTTTGCAGGGTTGTTCTTTTCAAACTATTTTTCGGAGGTGTTGCCTCCGGAGGTTAACGTGCTGTCATGGGGTCAAAATTTGTGAGTTTTGTTTATAAAAGCGATGGCACAGAAAAAATATTTGAACTTCCAGTTTACTACGCAAAAGGAGAAGGCTACGTTGCTTCAGACGTAATTACTAAAATATTTCGTCTGAGCGATGAACAATGTTTCACGCTGATGGACTTGGAGACTAACGATATTTTCGAAACCTCTGACCTGTACCCAGTAGAACCTGAGCATCTTTACCAGATTTTCATTGAAGATTTTGAGGTGGAAGACTCCAATGTCAAAGCTAAAACATCTTCGGACTCGGAAGAGGATGTCAGAATTACAGCCGTCAGTTCGAAGGCAAGTCGCACGAAGAAAACAGAACCAGATGAAGACACCGACAGCACACCTATTTCCGACGAAGAAGGGGTGGTCTGGCCTTCAGATGTCGTTAAGACTTCCAAGGTTTCCTTGGACGTTTCAGGGGATGTTCTTTTTGCTACGCACTTTAAAGGTGAACTTGAAGGGGGAAGGAAAGGCGTTCCAATGTTGCAATTGGACTTTTTCGTTACCAATCGCTGCTGGTCTGAACCTGGAAATACCACTTGGAAGCAGTTAACGGAGTTATACGGGAAAGGCAATGTCACCGCACGTGCCCAACACTGCCTTGGCGAGTACATTTGCAAGGAAAAAGACTGCGTTTTCTTTCAAGTCGGTGGTAAGCACTTCGTCAAACGGGTGAAGAAACGTACCTCAGGAAGCAAAGACGAGGAATACCTTGGGAATAAGGTAAACAAATACTTTCGGTTTTGGTTTATTTCACATTCCAGAAATATTCTCAAGTTTCCGCGTTATTTTTTTGTGACGTTTTCTAATATTTTTCGGGCGCGAACCAGGTTTTTGGTCCCATGTGCCCGAAGTGCCAAGTTGCTACTAAGGCTGTTTCGTGCTCAGCACGCTGCATCTGTGCTCGTGTGACATCGAATAAGTTTTCTGGGACACTTCTATTCTTTGAGCACAAGGGTGTGCACACTTGTACACCCGCGAACAAGAAAGGCAAGGCGATTCTTTCGACGGAAACGCGAGAAGCAATTGCGAAAGCCGTTCCAGCTTTTGGCCACGCTTCCACGGAGAAACTGAAACATGCGGCGACAATGCATGCGTTTCAGAAGATGCTCTCTTCCGATGAAGTTGGACTGGAAGATGTGTTCAATGTCGCTCTTGAGGTACAAGTTCTTTCCTTTTTGTTTTGCTTAGCATTTTATCTGTTTCTTAAGGTTTTCAAATTAATGTGGAAACTGGTACTTTTCTATTAGAATGCCTCGCATTTTACATGTTTCTCTACTTTTTGACATTAATGAGGAAACTGGCTATTTTTTTTGGTTTCGCTTTGAAGTTTACATGTTTCTCTACTTTTTAACATTAATGAGGAAATTGGTTTATTTCTTTTGTTTCGCATTAGGTGCAAGACAACCGGGCGGTGAATGCGGCTGTACTGAAGGCGAAACAAGCACTTGGTGACCATAAAATCAACAAGAGCGCAGAAAAGGAATGTGAAGAGCTTGATCGCATTCTCAAGTCGAAGGGTTTCCGCTTGTTCCACTTTGATCGACATCCGCTGAAATACTTCATGTCTCCCATCGATTTGCCTTGGTCTCCTGCGGAGATCATGTTGCTGATGGACAGACGCATCGGCAAACCGCCGTTCAATCTTTCACCGGCTTACTCGGATGGTGGACACAGCCTAGTGAGGACCTCAGTCATTGAGCAGGTGAGGGTTTGCGAACCAATTAGTAACGTTTGAGTCGTGAGTTTGTTAATCTAAGGCTAATTTTATTGTGTGACAGGTGTGTGCTGTCTTTCCTTCCTTGGGCATCGTGAAGTTGGCGACTTTCCCATTGCCCCGAGGCGAGCGAGGCGAAGACGAAGCAAAAATGTGGGAAGGCATCGACTATACGTTGGCCTTGAAGTGCAAGGAAGATGTGAACGGCGAGATCTATAGCAAGGAGCTACTGGCCAAGGAATTTCCGAAAGGAAAACCACGCCTTCGTGCCCGACGGTACGTGCGGGACAGTGGTGGAGGTGGCTGGGCAGGACTCCGGTTACACTACAACAAGCACCTGCCACTCGACCAACGCAGGAAGACCCGCGTGACCAATGAGGAGGGCGAATGCATCGAAGAGGATTGCGACTTGCACGTGGTGAAGGCAGTGGGTAATCACTGCAAATGGCTGGAGGACGACTTCGAGGAGGAGGAGTACAATCGATTGACCAACAATTGGCTTGAAGCCCTTTCACCCTTGACGATCATGGAAAGTCGGAAGTCTTTGTTCATTTTCATCGAGCAGCAAACCAGGAAGGACGTGGAGTACAACCTGATGCAGCTTGTGTCGTTCTACGAGCGAGAGGCAATGCGCTGCTTGCATTTCTTCTCTGACAAGGGTGCCAACTTGACGGAACCTTTGATCGGACGCGAGAAGAAAGTGTTCGGCGGACTCGTCACCATGGCGGAGTGCTTCCACGTGACGGCGGTCAGTTTCATCCAGCAGTCGTACAAGTTGCAATTCATCTTGGCGGGGGGACATGAACAACGAGAGCATGGCCGCACTGGAACTCTTTACCAAGAAAGACGCGAACTGGAACAGGCTTCACGTCGAGGTCGTCACTTCGCATGTGACACGCTGAATGAGTTACAGGAGGCGTACCTGAAAACAACCCCTTCCCATCTGGATTCCCGCAACCATCGCCCGGACACGCAACGCCATTTCCCAAAGAAAAGGCGCGTGGAAGTCGACTTGACTGATGCGGCACCCGCGATCATCGCTGCCAAGCGAAACGAAGACGGCACTGCTTGGGAATGGTTGGTGGACTCGGACCGGAACAGCACCGCGGCGGACAAGGAGTGGTTCACTTCGGCGCGTGTGAAGAAGGAGCTCGTTGTCGAGTTCCTCGGTGAGGTGCACTACCATTCTACGGAGCGACTTGGCGCGAGGTTGAGTGTTGGGACTCAACTGGAGGTCATGTACCAACTGGCCACACCGCCATGGCATGCCAAGATGCTTGCCAGCCTGTTTCTCGGGGAAACAAAGTGCACCGTGTTACAGGTGAGTCACCCTAAAACTCTAGAAACCCTAGAATGAACACTTTTTGTTTCTGAAACGTGTTCTCCTAATTTCATAGTAAAGTATCATTTTGCAGGTGGGCGCCCCGACTCCGAGGCTCTCAAGGCGAAATGTTGTCAACGGCATTCTTGATCGCAGTTTCACCGTGGCCGTAGATGGCAAGAAAGAAGTTGCACATCAAGTTGTGTTCGGCTACATCGACGCGTCCAAGGAGGTATTCTTCGGAGAACGTAACGAGCAACAAGTGGCAAGACAACGCATCTCTTGTAGCTGCAAGACTTGGCAAACGTTGATGACAAGACGTGGCCGAGGAACCGCCGTGCATTGGTGCGTGCACATGTGTTGCGTGCTGAAGGAAGCCAAGTTCACACCTGGAAATTGGGTTTACCTGCAGTCGGGTTTCACTGTGAACGAAGTCCAGTACCTTTTGAAGGAAATGGCGGCGGTCCAGATTACCCCGACACCCACGGTGCAGGCAAATGGCAACGGAATGAAACAAGGTCAGTGGATGGTACTCCCTGGTTCTTGACGCCAGGCAACTTGTGCGGCAAAGTTTTGTCAACAAGGATGTGCCACTCAAAAAACTTTGGCGCGGGAGACCGGGAAGAAAGTGGAACAGCCTGTTTTGGGGGCACGTGCGCCACGCGTTGCGGTAATGGGCAAGCGCCTGGTGAATGAAGTTTGGGTTGAGACAAAATTTCAATTTTGCTTGAAGTTTGCCTGCTGCACTCGTGTGCCAGCGAAATTCATGAAGATCGCGGGCAAGCCTACCGACCTTCCGCTGCACCCGGACGTGACCTTGACGAATGAAGAGAAGATCCTCTCGGGGGCATTGACTTTCCGAGAATGATTAAGAAGACCGCATGGCAACGAGTTAGTACGCACAGATAGCTCACAGGTTAGGTTCATGGTTAAGGTGGGAACGTGTAAGCGGGAAGGTCCCAAAGGATGAAGAGCTAGGTTTCTAGTTTTTGCCGCAGCATTAGTAGTTGCTTCCATGAAATGGACCAGCCGAGTGTGTTGGAACACCATTAACTATGAGGGTATTGGATAAATTTCTGAAATGAAAATTCTTGATATTTACCACTTTAGTGAAATCCTGCTTAAAAATAAAATTGTGATTACGAACCCAGTTTTGCCTTGCTAAAGTCTCCCAAAGTACCCCACGAAAACGAGTCACATTTTGCAAAATTGCTTCACGAACTGGCCAAAAACTCATATTCAACCCTCAGAACCTCGTCAGATGTGTAAAATGATTTTGTTGGATGAAATATGCTCTAATCATATTCGGAGTCGAGAAACCCAGTTTCAGGTAAGCCGCTTTCATAATTGTCGGTCGCACTTTCCATGGCGGTCATCATCTGCTGCGATGATATGTCTACATGGCCCGCATGACAAGCCACAGCCACCAGAGGTACAACCTAAGCCAAAGGCAGGTGAATCGCCCACATCTACACTTATTCAACCTGCGCAGATAAATCCCTACATGGGCAGCGACTTCGTTGGAACATGGAGCCTGTGAGAGGGGGGTGGGAGTGGCACAGGTAGCGAAGGCGCAACCACGAAAATATTTGTTCAACACGCCTCAAACTGATGCTGCGTAATCCTATTTCAAAGAGGATCGAGTCTAAGCCAGCAGCTTCCATCAATGACATAATATTTTTAGGGTATGAGAGTGGCACCAGATTGCTGCTAAGTCACGGGGAAGCCGATTCCCCCTCACTGTATGGGGGCTTGCTTCTCCTTGCTTCATCCCTCACTGTGTGTGGCATGTGTCACGCGTGACCGTGTCCTCGTACCGTTAGCCTTCCTAGTTAGACAATCCGTGTCTATGTCTAACGAGTTTTATGTTATCACCGTTACGAGCACCCGGCCCTGTGTGTTTTCTGTGTCTTCCTGCATATATATATACCCGTTACATATATATATATATATCCAGATCACCCTTTTCATAAGGTTATCGGTCCCGTACCGCGCTAGTGGCGCTCATTGCCATCAACTCGCTTCGGCCTCAACGCCGATTCTAACTCCGTCATCTTTTTGTCCGTCTACTCCGTGGGCTCAGCGTCTCCGTTAACTTCCGTCTTTGCCCGTTCCAGTACTCCGCCTACCATTTGTGAATTGAGATTGGTGGCTTACTACTCCGTAATATTTTATCCGTCTTTTACCGTAATTCTGGCATCCTACTTCGTTCCAGGCATGTCTCCCCAACGTCCTTCAACACTCTGACCAGCAGCGCCTCTGCTGCCGAATAACTGGTTTACCGTACGACATTTTTGACGTCACCACCGTTTTCGTCGTCGAATTTTACCCAAATTTGACCCCTACATCGTCCGATTCCGTTAATTTTACGAGAAGTTACGTTATCACCATCAACCCAAACGTCCACTCAAATTTCTGACCAGCAGCACCCCTTTTGGCGGGAATACGAGTTACCGTACGACGTTTTTGACTTGACCTCCGTCTTCCTCGTCAAATTTCACCCCAATTTGACTTCTACATCGCTCGATTTGGTTACTTTTTCGGGAAGTTACCTTTGCGCCTCGAAACCCTATCGACGCGCCTTCCAGAGTTCGCGGCCGCAGAGGTCATGGCCTCGCTATGCCAGCGTGCGCGCATGGCCGCAGTTCGGTCTGCACTGGACTTGCTTCGACGACAACATCTTACCTTTGACTGTGGTCTATTGGTGCCGGGTGGTGCTTACACACCAAGCACCAAACTCGAGTTCATCGCGTTCGCCATCAACAACGAGTGCTTTGACTCCTTCGACTTCGTCCCTCCACTCCCTTCGCCCTCGCCTTGCACCCCACCTGTTCACCATCTAGTGGTGTGTGGTGGTGTTGCCACGCCCACTTCGCCCCTCACCATCGTTCCTTTCGAGCCATTCCCAATGCGCTCAATCGCGCCCCCTTACCGCATTTTTCACCTTCCACCTCCACACCCCCTTCTCATCGACGCATTCGCTATGGTGGTGCCAGGCTACTTTTGGCTTTGGCACCGCACAGGAGTTGGTTAATTTATCGCCTGGATGCCCCTCGACATCTTCGAGAACACCGCCGCCACCACTCAGTGAAAGCACGATCACATCGCAACCAACTGCAACCAACCAATTCTAACCTTAGCCACAATTAGCTTCGTGCAAAGTTTGACCACATCTTGCCAGTTGTTAGCTGGCCGCAATGGGCCCTTCGTGCAACTTTGACATTAGGTGACATTGGGTTTAGGTTTTAGGGTTTGCTTGCTTTGGGATTGCCACTCACACCTTCGGGGTGAGGTGGTGTCACGGGGAAGCCGATTTCCCCCCCACTGTATGGGGGCCTGCTTCTCCTTGCTTCACCCCTCACTGTGTGTGGCATGTGTCACCCGTGACCGTGTCTCCGTCACTTTAGCCTTCTCTAGTTAGACAGTCCGTATGTCTGCCTTCCCAGTTTAATGCTATTCCATTTCCGAGCACCCGGCACTGTGTGATTCTGTGACTTTATCGTGTATGTATATATCCATTATATATATACTCTCATATCACTCTTTCTGTCAGGTTATCGACCCACTTCACGCTAAGTGGTGTTTCGGTAGGCATCGACTCGCTTTGGCTATTTGCCAATTCTAAAGTTCCCTTTAAAGTACCTTCCGGTTTACGCGCATTCACCGCACCCGATTTCCTTGAGACACATCGTGGGCTGCCTACCGTCAACGAGATTGGTTTTCCACGGTTTCCTTCGGCCAAAATTCCCTCTTTCCCTCTTAACACACTATTCGATGAAAATGATATTCTCATGTGAAAATGATATTGCCTTATTTACCTCATGATAGGATTAAAAAGCCGCATTTTAACAGTCAAGAACATGCAAGTGCAGGTTGTGCATTAGATTTAATGGTTTTTATGGTACAAAATTGAGGTCAAATGCACTTTTTCGAAATCTAGGAGGAGTGAAAACACAAAGAACTTTTGACTCGGAATCTATATACACGTTATACACATATTATTTACATGTTTTTTCCGTCTTGCTTTACGCGTCCACATCAGGTGCTACCGCTACCGCTACGCAATTATCAAAAGCTTCGTCTTCATCGGAATCATCCGATTCATTCAAGTCACCTAGGTCCTTGCGCGTGCGTTTGGATTGTTGTGCAAGCAAAGCGACGACTATCTGCGCGTATTGCTCGTTCGGTATACTCCGTTCGGGGTCATTCGCATCCACATTCCATGCCAGCACTATTTCATTCTTATCGAAAGTCTCGGTAGACGGTCGGTGCCCCGGTGGCGCTGCGAAAGCTCCTGGGTGACTCGCAAGCTGCTTGCCGAGGTGCTTCTTCTTGGTGTCGGTGTGCTTTTTGGGTTGGAAATAGCGATATTGCAACTGTTGAGTTGACGGATAGCGCGCCTCCACCTTCACCAAGTACAACGGATCCGACCATTCGCTTCGCCTCAGTTGTACGCGGAAAGCGAACTTGTCGTTTTCAGATTCCACCGCGAGAGCCACCGCAAAGCTGCCGACTGTCATCTGGCCGTAGGTGACCTCCCACTGGACGTTGTCCACGTACTGCTCTGCTCGCTTTTGGGCTCGACCTTGGTGTTTCCGTTTACCGTTGTACACTTCTATCGGCGCTCGATCAATTCGGCGTTGGATGCGCACGGGTATAGCGGGGACGGCGGCAGCCCCGGCAGCTTCTATCGCCAATGCGGGCGCCTCTCTCAGTCGAACCAAGGTGGCATTGCGCTCGATGGCGATTTTCTCGGGATGCTGGAAGGGTATCGCGGGCGCTTGACATTCTCCACCAGCAGTTAGGTGGCGCTGTTTCTCGATGACATCCTCGCGCCAAAACCTTGCGTGCACGTCCGTGAGCTTTGTGCCCAAAATGTCCTTCAACGCCTGTAAGGTATGCTCAAGCTTTTCGATGCCTTCTTCGGTAAAAGGAATCGGCTTGATGTATCCAGGCCCCGCGACAGGGGGTGTAGAAGCAAGCTTTGGCAATGGAGTCTCGGGTAACCATTTGGGTGAAATGGAATACTGTTTGTACTGCATGCCCACTTCGCCGTGCTCGTCCTTCTTGAACTTGAAAGCCTGCTGTGTTGGCATATTATGGCAATCGAAGACGTGACCATCAAACCAAGAGCTGAAGTCAAAGATCTTCTCGGTGTGCTCGCACGTTACATCATCCGTAAAGCATTCTTGTGCGACCTGTATCATCTCGTCGCGCGTCCAAGCTTGCTTACGTCGTAGACGCACGGAGAAGCGTGGAAACATCTGGTCAATGGTCTGACGTCATCGATGAGCTGCTCTATGCCACTGTTTTGCACATAACGATTTCGAATTTCTATTCCGGGTTTGTCACGTTTCTATTCCGAGATAATTGTTCACCCGATCCTTCAGACCACACGACTCCGTTGACTACTACGCCATTCCCCCCCAACACAGCTCTCGACGACCACCACCTTTTGACCGCCCCCATCGCGACCGCTCTCCGCTCACAACCGCTTACTCTGCCCCTTTAGTCATCTCCATCATGGTTACTATGAGATCATCAACCAGCGCTCCTTCCAGGAGGAGGAACCTAGCCAGCATTTTCGACCAGGCCGCCGCACGACATGCGGCCACTCCCGCTACGCCGGATGCTGCTGCACAGCCGGCGGCAAATACCGCTGCTGCAACTTTCGTGGCAGCGGTGCGGACTCTGATTCGCACCCGTTTCGACGAGAAGTCCGCCAAATTCGTCGCCAAGAAGTGTTTTAGTGGCAAAGATGAGCGGTTCCATGGCAGCGAGGCGAACGCACCGACGATATTCGCTCGTATGGTTGCCGCTCTGCACGAGGCGTTCGTGGCCGAGGATTTTCAGCTGGCCACCCTCTTCACCCTCGACGACGCCGCCGTTACAGTACGTGCTGAGAGCAACCAGCTCCTTTTCTCAACGTTGGAGTTGCTGGTGCACCCTTCCATCAGTGCCGTATCAGACTGGTTGGAGGGTTCTGCGCAGGCTTTCCCGTAGGATGGGAAGTGGGTCTTGCTCGAGTTCGCTCGCAAGCTCATGCAGGTCGACTCGCCCTTCCAGGAACACACTATTCGATGGAAATGACATTCTCATGTGAAAATGATATTGCCTTATTTACCTCACGATATGATTTAAAATCCGCATTTTAACAGTCAAGAACGTGCAAGTGCAGGTTGTGCATTAGATTTAATGGTTTTTATGGTACAAAATCGAGGTCAACTGCACTTTTTCGAAATCTAGGAGGAGTGAAAACACAAAGAACTTTTTACTCGGAATCTGTATACATGTTATACACATTTCAATGACATGTTTTTTTTTCAGTCTTGCTTTACGCGTCCACTTTAGGTGCTACTGTTACCGCTACGCAATTATTATCAAAAGCTTCGTCTTCATCGGAATCATTCGATTCATTCAAGTCACCTAGGTCCTTGCGCGCGCGTTTGGTTTGTTGTGCAAGCAAAGCGACGACTATCTGCGTGTATTGCTCGTTCGGTATACTCCGTTGGGGGTCATTCGCATCCACATTCCATGCCAGCACTATTTCATTCTTATCGATCGAATGTCTCGGTAGACGCTCGGTGCCCCGGTGGCGCTGCGAAAGCTCCTAGGTGACTCACAAGATGCTTGCCGAGGTGCTTCTTCTTGGCTCTGGTGTACTTTTTGGGTTGGAAATAGTGATATTGCAGCATGCTGCTGAGTTGACGGAGTGCGCGCCTTCACCTTCACCAAGTACAACGAATCCGACCATTCGCTTCGCTTCAGTTGTACGCGGAAAGCGAACTTGTCGTTTTCACGTTCCGCACCGCGAGAGCCACTGCAAAGCTGCCGACTGTCATCTGGTCGTAGGTGACCTCCCACTGGGCGTTGTCCACGCACTGCTCTGCTCACTTTTGGGCTCGACCTTGGTGTTTCTGTTTACCGTTGTAAATTTCTATCGGCGCTCGATCGATTCGGCGTTGGATGCGCACCGGTATAGCGGGGACGGCGGCATTACCGGCAGCTTCTATCGCCAAAGCGGGCGCCTCTATCAGTCGAAACAAGGTGGCATTGCGCTCGATGCCGATTTTCTCAGGATGCTGGAAGGGTATCGCGGGCGCTTGACATTCTCCACCAGCAGTCAGGTGGTGCTGTTTCTCGATGACATCATCGCGCCAAAACCTTGCGTGCACGTCCGTGAGCTTTGAGCCCAAAATGTCTTTCATTGCCTGTAATGTATGCTCAAGCTTTTCGATGCCTTGTACGGTAAACGGAATCGGCTTGATGTATCCAGGCCCCGCGACCGGTGTCAGAGTAGAAGCAAGCCTTGCTAATGGAGTCTCGGGTAACCATTTGGGTGAAATGGAATACTGTTTGTACTGCATGCCCACTTCGCCGTGCTCGTCCTTCTTGAACTTGAAAGCCTGCTGTGTTGGCATATTATGGCAATCGAAGACGTGACCATCAAACCAAGAGCTGAAGTCAAAGATCTTCTCGGTGTGCTCGCACGTTACATCATCCGTAAAGCATTCTTGTGCGACCTGTATCATCTCGTCGCGCGTCCAAGCTTGCTTACGTCGTAGACGCACGGAGAAGCGTGGAAACATCTGGTCAATGGTCTGACGTCATCGATGAGCTGCTCTATGCCACTGTTTTGCACATAACGATTTCGAATTTCTATTCCGGGTTTGTCACGTTTCTATTCCGAGATAATTGTTCACCCGATCCTTCAGACCACACGACTCCGTTGACTACTACGCCATTCCCCCCCAACACAGCTCTCGACGACCACCACCTTTTGACCGCCCCCATCGCGACCGCTCTCCGCTCACAACCGCTTACTCTGCCCCTTTAGTCATCTCCATCATGGTTACTATGAGATCATCAACCAGCGCTCCTTCCAGGAGGAGGAACCTAGCCAGCATTTTCGACCAGGCCGCCGCACGACATGCGGCCACTCCCGCTACGCCGGATGCTGCTGCACAGCCGGCGGCAAATACCGCTGCTGCAACTTTCGTGGCAGCGGTGCGGACTCTGATTCGCACCCGTTTCGACGAGAAGTCCGCCAAATTCGTCGCCAAGAAGTGTTTTAGTGGCAAAGATGAGCGGTTTCATGGCAGCGAGGCGAACGCACCGACGATATTCGCTCGTATGGTTGCCGCTCTGCACGAGGCGTTCGTGGCCGAGGATTTTCAGCTGGCCACCCTCTTCACCCTCGACGACGCCGCCGTTACAGTACGTGCTGAGAGCAACCAGCTCCTTTTCTCAACGTTGGAGTTGCTGGTGCACCCTTCCATCAGTGCCGTATCAGACTGGTTGGAGGGTTCTGCGCAGGCTTTCCCGTAGGATGGGAAGTGGGTCTTGCTCGAGTTCGCTCGCAAGCTCATGCAGGTCGACTCGCCCTTCCAGGAACACACTATTCGATGGAAATGACATTCTCATGTGAAAATGATATTGCCTTATTTACCTCACGATATGATTTAAAATCCGCATTTTAACAGTCAAGAACGTGCAAGTGCAGGTTGTGCATTAGATTTAATGGTTTTTATGGTATAAAATCGAGGTCAAATGCACTTTTTCGAAATCTAGGAGGAGTGAAAACACAAAGAACTTTTTACTCGGAATCTGTATACATGTTATACACATTTCATTTACATGTTTTTTCTTCAGTCTTGCTTTACGCGTCCACTTCAGGTGCTACTGGTACCGCTACGCAATTATTATCAAAAGCTTCGTCTTCATCGGAATCATTCGATTCATTCAAGTCACCTAGGTCCTTGCGCGCGCGTTTGGTTTGTTGTGCAAGCAAAGCGACGACTATCTGCGTGTATTGCTCGTTCGGTATACTCCGTTGGGGGTCATTCGCATCCACATTCCATGCCAGCACTATTTCATTCTTATCGATCGAATGTCTCGGTAGACGCTCGGTGCCCCGGTGGCGCTGCGAAAGTTCCTAGGTGACTCACAAGATGCTTGCCGAGGTGCTTCTTCTTGGCTCTGGTGTACTTTTTGGGTTGGAAATAGTGATATTGCAGCATGCTGCTGAGTTGACGGAGTGCGCGCCTTCACCTTCACCAAGTACAACGAATCCGACCATTCGCTTCGCTTCAGTTGTACGCGGAAAGCGAACTTGTCGTTTTCACGTTCCGCACCGCGAGAGCCACTGCAAAGCTGCCGACTGTCATCTGGTCGTAGGTGACCGTCCCACTGGGCGTTGTCCACGCACTGCTCTGCTCACTTTTGGGCTCGACCTTGGTGTTTCTGTTTACCGTTGTAAATTTCTATCGGCGCTCGATCGATTCGGCGTTGGATGCGCACCGGTATAGCGGGGACGGCGGCATTACCGGCAGCTTCTATCGCCAAAGCGGGCGCCTCTATCAGTCGAAACAAGGTGGCATTGCGCTCGATGCCGATTTTCTCAGGATGCTGGAAGGGTATCGCGGGCGCTTGACATTCTCCACCAGCAGTCAGGTGGTGCTGTTTCTCGATGACATCATCGCGCCAAAACCTTGCGTGCACGTCCGTGAGCTTTGAGCCCAAAATGTCTTTCATTGCCTGTAATGTATGCTCAAGCTTTTCGATGCCTTGTACGGTAAACGGAATCGGCTTGATGTATCCAGGCCCCGCGACCGGTGTCAGAGTAGAAGCAAGCCTTGCTAATGGAGTCTCGGGTAACCATTTGGGTGAAATGGAATACTGTTTGTACTGCATGCCCACTTCGCCGTGCTCGTCCTTCTTGAACTTGAAAGCCTGCTGTGTTGGCATATTATGGCAATCGAAGACGTGACCATCAAACCAAGAGCTGAAGTCAAAGATCTTCTCGGTGTGCTCGCACGTTACATCATCCGTAAAGCATTCTTGTGCGACCTGTATCATCTCGTCGCGCGTCCAAGCTTCCTTGCGTCGTAGACGCACGGAGAAGCGTGGAAACATCTGGTCAATGGTCTCGTGCGCATGTCCCACCAACTGAAAGTTGAGCTTCACTTTGCGAAAGACGTCCGTGTGAACCAGCCAAGCTGCGTATGCCAACATCAACTCGCTCTTGTTGGTGTTCACATGGGCAAGCTGTACATACAATACTTTCGGCATCGGGTATGAATTTTCCCCGTCCCCGTTGCGTCGATGCTTCTGAATGCGAAGGTAATCCCGGTGCCAAACGTTGACAAGGAAGTTTGCATCGTCCTTGAAGTTGGCGTAGTTGAAATCCATGAAGCGGCCCACGTTCTCGAGCATGCTCCCCATGTCGTGCACGTCAAGGAAGTCCTTAGACTTCGGATGTGTAGGGATACGTCGAAAGTGTGTCAGCCGGGTGGTCCACTGCGTCATGCCATCAATGATCACCGAGGCGTACGCTTATGTCAAGTTTTGTTCATGGCAATGCTCTTGGCCATATTTGCTTTACGACCATGTTTGTAGAACTTCTGGCGCTCCGCTTGTGCGATTGTCAAATGTTTGTTGAGAGGCCCGTTGTATTGCGCTGTGCAAGGTACACAAATTCGGGTCATTGAACAAATTACCTAATAAGCATATAAACACATCACAAAACTATTCAAGGATATTCACCTTTTTGAGATTTGGTCCAGCCCTCCTTCAACAACTTGAAGAATGCGCAAACATCGCACTGAGAAAATCGGTTCACCGATGGAATCTTAAGCCAAGAGCTGCAATCTCCGTCAAATACTTTGTAGAAGTAACTGAGAGAGATCCTTTTGCTCTCCTCATTCTCACCCAAGCCCTCGATGTACTCGTCCCACAGCTCTTCGATGGTCAATCGCCATCCGAAAGGCGAATCTCGGCTTTGTCAGGTTGGGGTTGTCCGTATTCGTCGGCGTATTTCTTGATCCATGATGCGACGACCGATTCGCGTTTCAGGGAATCTTGTGTTTGTCTTCCTCGTACGTCAATCCGTGAACAAACGTGTGTCGTCCCTCGAGCACGCGTTTCCGACAGCAGTCGAAGAGATGCCCATAGTTTATGCCGTAAGCCATATAGTATAACTTAAAGCACACCTGTTACAGAAAAAAAAAATCCCACTCAAAGAAACGATATACACGGCGAACTGCAAAGGGGACAGGCAGGTCATTAGCCAATGAACAGTTCTCAAAGCTAAGTAAGTATTTATCAATAGCTTCGGGCGAAACCCGTCCATTAGCTAATGAACTGCTTCACCTGCCAAAGCGCCTCAACTGCCGTACTTTGGCGAGAAACCGTTCATTAGCTAATGAACTGCTTCACCTGTCAAAGCGCCTCAACTGCCGTGCTTTGGCGAGAAACCGTTCATTAGCTATTGAACCGCTTCACCTGCCAAAGCGCCTCAACTGCCGTGTGTACTTTGGCGAGAAACCGTTCATTAGCTATTGAACTGCTTCACCTGCCAAGCCTCAAGCGTACTCCGTTCATTAGCTAATGAACTGCTTCACCAAAGCGCCTCAACTGCCGTACTTTGGCGAGAAACCGTTCAAGCTAATGAACTGCTTCACCGCCAAAGCGCCTCAACTGCCGTGCTTTGGCGAGAAACCGTTAATTAATAATGAACTGCTTCTACCAAAAGCGCCTCAACTGCCGTGCGAAAGAGCGCCTCAACTGCCGTACTTTGGCGAGAAACCGTTCATTAGCTAATGAACTGCTTCACCTGTCAAAGCGCCTCAACTGCCGTACTTTGGCGAGAAACCGTTCATTGGCTAATGAACTGCTTCATCACCTGCCAAAGCGCCTCAACTGCCGTATGTACTTTGGCGAGAAACCGTTCATTAGCTAATGAACGAGTTCAAATAAGCATACCTGTTTCTTGTTCAAAAAGTATTTGAAGTTGAATGAATCTTCTGTTCGAGAGCTGTTTTTCAGCAAGCCCTTCACGAAGTATTCCTTCCTATCTTTTTGAGACCTGCTGAAAATGTTTTCGCGAAAACACTTAATAACTGCCGATGAGAAAGACAGGCAGCAATGCGACTTGCAGTTGCACTTCATAGTTTCTGCCATTGTTATGCTTTCAGCCTGCATACGTCGCTGCGTGATACTAATTACGCCGCCATATTTCTTCTTGCGTATGTCGGATTCGTAAGGTTTGCGCACAGCAATCTGCTTGTTCACTTCACCGTTCAAACACCGAAGAGGCTCCCCATCTAGCGCGTCAAAACTTGTCTCTGAAAAATGCGTATCAAGTCTGTTTTTTATCTCATTTAAGTAATAGATCTGTATATGTGTATGTAGAGTACTTAGTTCATTTAGGAAAGTAAACATATTTTAATGTTAACGTGTTTTTGCTGTATGTGATTGCTTTTAAAAATTGTACTGCTTTCTTACATGTCAGTGTGCCTGCTCGCATACCCGCACTTCACTCCGTCACAAAGCATTTAATATTCATTTAACCGGCAGTAGCATCCGCATACACACAACATTGCCTGCGTTGTGAAATAGAATAGAAAGGTGCATAGGTATAAACTTTGAAATATATATGTATGCCGTAAGACTCCTTGTTCAACCGTATGGACCACTCGGTCCATACGGGTGGAATGAGCGAAGTGAGCCCAATCGTATGTAGTCCATACGTGTGCAATATTCAAACAATATTTCAAGATATCCGCACGTGTGGACTTGGTAAAGTGCAAGTCCATACGTGTGGTCACCTTCGTCCACGCGCACGGATGTCGCCGTTCGTGCGGGTGGACTGGTTGAAATTGCTGTTCATACGTATTATGGACGGTATCGTCCATATGCATGGAATTGTATTATTATAAGCTATCCACACGTACGGACACCGACGTCCATACGCGTGGATCGGTAAAATATGTTGATAAAACCATCGTCCACGCGTGCGGACACCTACGTCCATCCGGACGAATCACAATCCGCACGTACGGACGCACATAATCACGCGTGTGGATATACTTACTATTCTTATCCTTAAGCTCTTTTAGCAATGTCTCTGTCCAGACGTGCGGACACCTACGTCCATACGGATATAAGACCGTCCACACGTACGGACGTATATGTCCATACGCTTGGACGTGTTGATTGTTCGTATCCGCATGTTCATATGTACATGTTTATGTCCATACGTACGGACGGCTACGTCCATACGTGTGAACATGCCGATCCATACGGGTAATAGGCCCCTCCATACGTATGGATGCCTTCGTCCATACGTGCGGAATAGAGAATTCTGATCGTCTATACGACTGCCCATACGGTGTCCATCCGGTGTCCGGATCCGGGTGTCCATACGGTGTCCATGCGGTCTTCCATACATACGGTGACCGTGCGGTTGAATAGTGCCTCTGTCCATGCGTATGGACACCATGTGGACATGTTTTCTGTCCATACGGTGTCCATACGGTCGTCCATATGGTGTCCATACGAAATCCTTACGGTGTCCATGGGACATTTTCATATGGACACCACAATTACGCGTCGTCCGTATGGTTCTTACATATGCATCAAGGTTTCGCCAGAAATCTGTTCAGACCGTCCATACGGTTGTCCATATGGGTCCTTACGATGTCCATACGCTGTCCATATGCGAATCCACACGGATGAATGGACCAATAACCCGTAGGGACCGCCGCACCTTTCACCGCTCCGGCCTTCGGTGGTGTCGGGATGGACGCCGCGGCGACTCCGCCGGTCGGTAATGCTAGTATTACAGAGTGTCCAGGCGTGTCTCTGGGCACGGCATCATCCTCGTGGACTCTATCAATCAACAATCGAGGTTTGGGTACTCCATCAATTTACTCCACGCATGATTTCTCCGCCACTCCGCCGCTCATCGCGGGCGGCGCAGTTGGTGATGTGCCGTTGTACTCTGGTGCAACGGCATTCGTGGACAAGGTATATACTACATCTATATATATCTCTCTGACCCCGTGGACTTCTTCATCTGGTTTCATCGACACTGACATTCCCTCATTTTCTCCGACGCTTGAATCACGGAGCTATATATGGGATCTCTACCAGTGACCAGCAGTCAAACAGTGGTACCGGCCTCTCTGGGCACTATATTACTGGCCGAGTTGTTCAAAGATGTTGTATTCGACCCTGTCATCAGTTCGAGATGCTGCAAGTGTAGGATGGCCCCAAGATGGGCACCGTTTCCGGATTTTGTGTATCAGAATTGCGCAGTAGAAAGTAGGTAGCCGCAGCTCCTGCACTGCGCCTGTTCGGGGGGCCTGGCCAGTACGTATGGGCACAGGTCTCCCACCAGACACAAACGTTCGTTTCTGCCGAAGCTGAGTAGGCATTTGTTCATGTTTCGGCCACACTAGGTGACAGTGTGCTGGATTTGGCACCGTGACCCCTAAATGTGTCACCTGCGTCCTCCTCGAGTAGTCTGGGTGACCGTCACCGTAGGCCGAAACCTAGAACCCGAAGTGTGTAACTCGGTTATCCGTTATCTCTTTAAGGACTAAAAAGTAGTTTCCGTTCTCATCGACAAACTCTGTTTTTAGCGTTAAGCGCAGATAGATACTGTCAACCAGATATATCTAGCAGAATCGGTTTCTAGGGGGTAGTGGGTAGTGGATCCTCTTCTGTCACCCCTCGCACAGAAGTGCCACGTCAGCAGTCAGCATTCCGGGCAGTTCACTCAGCTAATAACACCCATAAGTTATTTAATTATTTCATCTTAGCCTTTCGTCTCGTGAGCGACTGACTGTTTTGCTGTTCAGTTTTGCCTATATATATAATGTTTGGTTTTACATCAGGTTATGGGACCAGTTTATGCTTTGTTGGTAGTTGCTTCATTAGCGTTCGTTGACAAGATCGGGTTGCGCCCTTGCAGTTGTCGCATTTCCCACGATTTTCGCAGTCCCGCAAGTTCCCGAACTTTGGCAATTTCGCAGTTGCCGCGCAGTTCGATTCGCAATTTTCGCAGTTTACACTTGCGGTTTTCGATTGGATTCCACCGCTTGTTTTTCGCATCTATCGTATCTTCGTCCGACCAAATCTGGACACCTCCGTGCCGCATCTATCGTATCTTACGGGGAGTTGACACCCGCTTTCGCATCTTCGAGTACTTACTTCGTGCTCATCGTATCTTTGGTTTCACGCTTTCGACGGCATCGAACTTGCTGAAATCCGCACATATTTTGTATCTCTCGTATCTACTTTGCCACCTACAACTTTACCAAACTCTCTTTACACTCTGACCAGCAGCAACACTTCTGTGGTAAAATTGGCTTATCGCACGACATTGTCCGACGACGATTTCCTTGCGAAAGGCTACCCCATTTCGATATTTTCATCACTGGAAATCGTCACTTCTGCAAAAAGGTGTAAAATTTTCATTTTGAACCCAAACCAAATAGTCTTCAGATTTTACAGTTGCGGGCTCATGGCTTCAGCGCGTCAGATCGCGCGCATAGCCGCAATTCGACTTCCGCGCTGCAACGACTTCGACGTCGACATTTTACCACTGGCTTCGACCTGGTGGTGTCTGGTGGTGCTTATGCATCAGGCACCGCACCTCTCACCAGCATGCTTGCCATCAACAAGGACGAGGACTTCGACTTCTACACGCCTGCCTCTCCGCATTCTCCACTTCCACCCGACGCATCCCTTGGCCGTCATCGGGCAATGCGTGGTGGTGTTATCGCCATGCCTCACACCCACCTCGACCCTACTTTCATCGCTGTTCGTGAGTGCAGTACCTCGCGCAAGCACATTTTCCGCACTTTTCGCCCTCGACCTTTCCGCCCCTCCTACATCAACGCATTCTCTCTGGTGGTGCTGGGCTGCTTTGATTCAGCTTTGGCCCCGCACAGGCGTTGGGTAATCGTTTCGCATTGTGTCAGCGCTTGGCCTCTACATCATCCAAGACACCGTCGTGCGCCATCATCTGCTAAAAAAGTCTGCTTGTTAATGTTAGCAGCCTACCCCGCGGGAGTATTTGATCCCCGCGGCACACGCATGTGCGTACTGTAAGCCCCTACGGAGCACGCATTCAGGATTAGCGCAGGCGGAGCCATACTGGCTGGGTTGAAAAAGACCCCTCGAATACAGTAAGAGTGCACCAATAAGAAAACAGAGATTTCCGGGGTCAGCCAGCTTTTCTCCTAAACTTGTG
>LGRX02008208.1:0-13705 GCA_001247695.2 Cymbomonas tetramitiformis | reverse complement strand
AAGACGTGGCCCCAGAGTTATCTACGACAGTTGCTGTTTCTGTGATTGTGCGGGTATTGGTTTTTTTGCGGCTCACTGTCTGTTGGGTCCGCCTAACCCCTTCAAGAGATGCGTATTCACGGCCGTGAATAACTGGGATACCGTTTCTGGCGCGACTCGGAAAGTTGCAAGGGGGAAATATTTTGAGAAACAAGTTGCCGATATACGACCGATTGTGACTAACTAAAAGATGCCTCGTGATAAGTGCGGTGTATGCTGTCCGAAAGCACCTAGCAAGCAAGATTTACGGCGAGTAGTGGCAATGATATTGGGACCGTATGCAAAGCTCGAAGAGATACGCCCAATTTACTGGCCTGCGCAATTCGAGTCCATAGGCGGAAGAAATGGGTATTCGCAATATAAAGTTGGAGAGCTCTTGATTTTGTTGAAATCATATTTCGTACATATCTTAGGGAGTGAGAATGCAATTAAAGAAGGTCAACTTGCTTTATTTTTTTCCGCGTTAGCTTCAATCCTCGCTCGAAGTGTGCTGTGATAGGCATAATACAATGGTAGCTTACGACGCATGGGTGGACGAAATCTTTTTTTCAAACCAGTCGCCAACACTCTCCGATGTATGCCAACCTACAGAACCCATAGGGCAAAACAATGTGAACGCGGAGGTTGCGACATGCGACGAGATTGAACCGTATGAAATAACGGAGCGCGTTGTGGACAACAATGCGAACGACAATGCAAACGACGACAACGCGAGGAAGTTGTTTCCGAAACGAAAACGGAGTGCGTTGTCAACGAGGTGTGCTCCTATGAAAAATTTACCATTTAAAATAACGATACCAAGGGTATGTGATAAAGGCACTAGTTTTTATCCCACAATCGCACAACAATACACGCCTCTATTAGCAGTTATTGGCAGTTTGTTTCACGGAAAAAAAATTGGGGATTTTTGCTGTGGTAAGGGACCTCGCTACGTTTACAACAACCTAGTTCGGTTCAAACCGAAGACGATCTTTCTGAGCGATAAGCATCCTGCGCAAGGCATAAGACGCCTAGACTTAGAGAAAATCAAGTGGGAAGAATTCAACCCGCAAGTAGACATCATAATATCGGCCTTGCCATATGCAAGAGGGAAGTGCGAACCTTTGTTAGCTGCGTGTCTTCAATCCAACGCCTCGATCGTGTGTTTGAAGCTATTGCATTCGTTCGAACGTCCTGTGGTTGGGGATAGTAGAGCTAGTGCGTTCCAAAGACTTGGCTTAAAGATTTTGCTACCGCCTGCAAAGTATCCGGGGTTCGACCGTAGTTTAGGAGAAGTTGAAGCCTGGTATATTTTTTTCAACTCAGCGACAACAAAAGTTTTACTAAAGAAAAGTGTTAGCGAGTTTCACAAATTGCTGTACAAAGACAGAGGATACCCGGAAAGTGCTGGGAGCGTACCTTTTATTTATGATGGCGTAGAGCACAACGTTGCATCTTTCAAGGATCGAGGACTTATTTTGTGGGATTCGCGGAAACAGGCGGCCGGTGCTCATAAGTGATAACCAAAGGCTAAAGGTGCTACTCACGGAATTTGAAGCAACGTTGCATGCACAAACGTGCAAGATAATAGAGCGTGGCTGCGCAAACGAGGCAAAAGGCAAGAAAGGAGGGAAGGAGGGTTGGAATGTTGGGTGGTGGTTTAACATGGGGAGAACAGTGCAGCAAGAGGGGTTTGCCCCTAAGCTAGATGGCACATGTGCTTTCGGGACGCCCCACCCTTGGCACAAGAAAAAAGGAGTTTACATGGACGATCCGCTAACAAGTGCAAGCAAGCCGTATTGGAAGAAAGAGCTTTACATCCTAGCAGGTCAAATCTTAGAAATAATAGACGCGGATTACAAGAGAGACGGCGATTGGTGCTTGTATGTGTCGTGCATGCTAGCCGGGAAGTGCGAAGTGAAGCGACACGAGGACAGAAAAGATGTGTCACATCAATACATAATTTTTCTTGGAAACTACAAGAACGCGGTTCTGGAGATGGAGTCGCCTAGAGAGGATAGCAAGGGCACCCTTCTCCAATTCTCTGAAAGCCATAAGGTTTTAAAGTGCGATGCGCGGTGCAAACATAGAGTAGCTTCTGAAGGTTTTGAGGGAGTGCGCTATTGCGTTACTTTATACAAAATGTATGACAGGCGTCTAACAGAACCAGCCCCGGTGTATTGGCCACCACATTATATTTAAATCACAACAGTGGCAGGGGAGTACGCCTTTGCGAGATCACTAGAGTCAACCATAACGTGTTTGCATAGACTCACTCCCGTAGAAACGTCTGAAGCACACCAATCCTGCCTTAAAACGTACCCCCTATTGTGCACAGTTATTTCTGAAGCACAACTTGCACATAGTTTGCCAATAGTGTTTCCACATCGCCTAATGGTAAGCATAGCGCCCGCTGCGCAATGGTGGACGCTACGGTGCTCCCTAGTGGCTAATAGTGATAACCAATACAAGAATCGAGCCATGTATGACATGTTTTTTGCCCGGTTGTATAACACCGATAAGAAAGGTTGCATAATATCGTCGAGTTGCCACCCTGCAACATGGTTAGTGTAGTGAAACAAGGGAAACGACCCAGAGAACAAGTGTCGCTGGCACGGTGAATATCCCCAGTTCCCACGTGAAGGTATAACCCCTCCCCAAGGCATACCCTCCGTGTATTCGAGATACACATAGCGGTTATGAAAGTCCCATATAGGGTTACCGTCACTATCGTCACTCTCCCATAGGTTCACAGTGTCTGTATACTTTAGCCCAGGGCTCGTCATGAATACACTCGTAATCATGATTACTTTCATGATTAGACGTTTTTTGGTACTAATCAAGTCTTGATTATACCCGACAGGGCACTAATCAAGTCTTGATTAGTCACGGCAGGGTACTAATCAAGTCTTGATTAGCCACGGCAGGGTACTAATCAAGTCGTGATTTTTTAATCATGACAAAAGTGGCGATATGACATATGTGGCCTCTGACAGTCGAGAGACAGTCTGACGCGACGGCCGGGTGGCCGTCGTCGGGTGGCCGTCGGTCGGGTGACTAATATCACTTTGTCTATTTCGTGGCTTCGTTGCACATGAGCGCACGTTCGTTCAGGCTCCACAATCGCCCGTGTGTTTTCTCAGATTTCTAGGACAGATCGTCACGTATACCGTACTTAAGCACGCACACACCGCAGAATGGGTCGGAGCAAGAAAAACCCCGTTACTAACAGGCAACCGACGCTAGACATGAAGCAGTATCCGGCTTTGAAAAAGCCGCTTGAGCACATCGAGGGAAACAGATTCAGATCCCGGGGTCCTGTTGGACGCTTGCTTCCGGGCGCATGTCAGAGAGCGAGAAGGAAACTATTTTTTTGTGTACCATACGCGAGTTCTCGCTTTCGCAAAAAGTTTCAGGCGAGGCAGCTCCTTCGCAGGCTTTTCAATTGCAGGAGAGATGGGTCCGACTGGGACCGGCAGCCTTGAGGAAGGCGATGCTAGTGGCGAAATATTTTGGATTGAATATCCACTGCCATTTCTACAGAAAAAAAAATAAAAAATAAAAATGTGACTCTTCCTACTGGAAGCGTGATATTTGAAGGTGCACAGCTGTTACGCCTGCCCCTAGTCACATGCACAATCAAGGCGGCTTCTTACTGTTTTTTAGAGCCTTCTCCTTCTCCGACCTGCTGTGTGAAATCAACATCTTGGCAGCCCATTCCACCGCGATGTTACTGATTTTCTTGAGGAGGGCCTCCGCTTCCTTCTTGTTGAAGCCGAGGTGTTGCGTGAGAGCCCTTGCGTTGTGTTCATATACCGACCCCGTGGTTCCGAAAACCATCGGGTGAAAGAACACTTTATAGCCTTTGGATCTGAGTAGCTCCATAAGGGGCTCATACTTGTTGAGTTTATCGTGAAGGGACACATACCAGCGCGTGTCCCACGTGAAGGCCACCTCTATGAGGTGGATTTCTCCCACATCCTCCCTGTGGGTGTTTTCCGGCCTGCCTGGGGGGGCGTCCCTGACGTCCTCTGCACCCTTGATCATGACAATATCCACAAAGTGTGGTATGTCGTCTGGGGGGTCCTTCGCCCCCGGGTGGTCCCTTCCGTCCCTACGGCACTGACCCCTTCTGAGTACGAAGTCCGGTATCGGGCGGGTACATTTGTTAGTCCCGTCGAGCCCAGCGTGGTGCGCGATCCAGATCGGACTGGCGCCCGTTCGTCCCTTCCTGATCGCTTCGTAAAGGGTCCTTGCCACTTCGTTGTGCCTGGCTGTGGCCATGTTCATGCTGGTCTCATCTTTGCATCCAGCCAGCCTGTGTGCCGGAGTGTCCCTCCTCCCGCAGAGGGCGCAGTCCGGGACCGGATATTTGTTCGGCCATATGAGGTGCTTTCTGGCAGTCGTCATGAGGACCCCAAACCGGCATCTTAGAATCAGGGACCTGAGCGTCGGTGGAGTAACCTTCCAGAAGTGATTGGATATTCCTGGTATCGACTTGTCCTGGAGAATTTCCCGCGGGGGCTCCTCCAATCTTCTTCCCATGTGTGTCTCGACTGCGGCAGCGTCTGCGTGGCTTGTGGCGGCCCTGTCTCCGTTTCTCCGGTGCATGGCCTCCCGGTCCCTGTTCCTCTTTCTTTTTCTCTCTGGGGCCGCCTCCTGGTAGGCGTCTATCGCTTGTTGTGGAACGTCCGTCAGGTTCTGGAGTTCCGACTCTCCCAGGTCCATCTCCATCATCGAGCGGCACAGACCGTCAATTGGGTCCTCACGTTCTGCCTCCTCGATCGCTTGCATCATCTCTCTGTCTGGCGAGTTCATGGCCCCCCTCTCGTCCATGTCCAGAGGCGGCCCCCGCGTCTCATCGAATTCCCAGAGTAGGTCCCACTCGTCCTGAGTGGTCACTTGATCCCGCGGGTGTACCTGTTCCTGGTCGCCCGGCTCCCGTCGCTCCGGCGGGTCGCCCTGGCTCCAGGGAGCGTGTTGGAGTTCCTCCAGGAGCATCGGCTCCTGGAGATTCTCCCCTGGTGTCCCCATTTCCACGTTCTGTCGGCCCCGGTCGGGGCCTTGGGCTGGCCCTGGGGCGCCGGTCGTGGGGTTCTCTGTCATAGAGCCCTCAACTAAGAGAGCTCCCTCCCGATTTCCCCTGCCGGGTGTTCCCCATTCTTCCCACGGGCTGCTCGGGGGCTGTAGCCATTTTCTCACCGACCTGTGCTGTGTCGCTTTTAGTGCAATCCTTTCTGCCACATACCTTTCCACCGCCCCCTCCCCCTGCAGGGGCCTCATCGATTCACCATCTCGGGCATTGGCCACGAGCGTGTACATGGTCCTGTTGTCCCATGGGTCAATTTGGGTGGTGCCCTCCTGGTTTTCTGCTGCCTGTTTGGCCGCCTCATCTGCCTTGTCGTTGCCCTTCACCCCCGTGTGGCTTTTGACCTTCCTGAGTGAGACCTTCGTTCCCTGGCTGTTATGCTGTTCGACCAGGGAGAGTATATCCTCAAGCAAATCCCTGTGTCTATGGCCCTCCATCGTGTGGGGTCTGGATAACATGTTGAGTATTTGGTACATACTGCAGAGGCTGTCCGTGCAGATTGCTATCTCGCCCGGTGTTGTGCATTCTCTGGCCCTGAGTGCCGCGTGGATCGCCAGGAGTTCCGCCCTGTTGATGGTGAGGTGTCCACCCGTCGACCACGTGCCCCTCCAAGTTCTGGGGTTTTCATCCCCTCTGGGGTCCCAGTAGGCCGCTCCCACTCTATGTAACCCCCCTTCTTCCTCTGGGTCCAGTCGCGATCCATCCGTATAGAGGAACGAGGTTGCATCCCAGGCTTTGTTGATTTTCTCTAGGGTTCTGGAACGTCCGGTTTTGTGCTTAATGGGACACGTGGGGAACCTCTCCCTTACTTCCGTGTGTCCCCTGTCCCTGTCTTGTCTGCTGAAGAGCATGGGAGTGCGCTCCATTGCCTTTAGCCATCTGGCCCTCGAGTCCTCTTTGATCTTGTCCAAAGGCCATGCCGTGTTCGCCGCATGGTACTCCGTGATCGTGACCTCGGCGAGTCCCCTGTCGCGCCATGTTTGTCTCATGGCCCTCGCCGCCTCCGGGCCATTTCTACAGTATTTCTATTCCACATTCCCTCTTTCTACTGAAGAGCAAGCACCACGTGCCGAATCCGCTTTGGTACCCCTCACGCCGCAGGATGAGAAACGTTCCCCTCGCCATCCCGACTTTTCGAACCTGGCATTTCCGTTTGCTGAAGTGTACACGTATTATTCAGTTACTTCTGACGATCTGGTTGAGATGGGACCTAAGTCTGGACAATTTGCGACTCAGTTTGTGTGCACGATTAAGAACAGTGATGGCACCGCCTGCGGCACGATACGCAACCTATTTCACGAGCTTGGGAAGTCAGTAAGCACGAGCACCCTGATCACGCACATTAGGCGCTATGCACATGCTATACACATGCCTCCAAACAATGAGCTAAAATTTGCCCCACTCAGATGAGCAAAGAATGACTAAATGAACCAACAACCGAAAATATCCGAAAATCATGATTAAACTAATCAAGTCTTGATGAGCTTACACAGATTGTGGGATTGGGGGATTGGGGAATTGGGGGATTGAAAAAATCACAGGGTGAAAAACCAGAATTCAAGTTTCTAAAAAGTTGGAATTTTAATTTTTACCCTGTGAAAATATGGAAACACAAAAATTTGAAACCTCAGTAAACGGTATTTGTGGCAAAAATATCAAAAAAATTTTGGTTCCCGTTCCCCAAAGATTCATTTGAAATTGTGAATTTTAGAGCTGTAATTTTAGAAAAATTTGAGATTCCGTATTTCTTCCCTACGAATAAAACTATACCGTCAGCCGACTGTTTTCTTAAAACATTATTCTAATTAATAACTTCAAGTTTACTCGTAGTCTTTCGACTGTTTTCATAAATATTGAAAACCATGCGGGAAATTTGGTGTGACCACACTTGAACACGCACAACACTTTACCGCTGCCACCGGTTTGACATTTTTCAGGTGTACTTTTACGTACCAATACTTTCACGGACGCAACACTTTCACGGACGGACACGCGCAACACTTTACCACAGCCGTGCACTTTTGCATTATTCTTGTTAAATTATGCAGACTAATAACTTCACGCTTCCTAGCTAGTAGACTCTTTGCCGGTTTAATTATTTCAGAAAACCATGCGGGACACACTGGACATTTTTTTGTGACCACGCTTGAACACTCACTACACTTTACCGCTGCCACCGGCTTACCATTATTCTTGTTTACTTAACCAGTCTGCTACATTCACGGGCCAAAATAGACAAATATACACACCAACAAACATATTTCACTAGCCTATTCCTCCTCTGACTTGGTAATCTCAGCAAGTGCCTGAGCAAGGTGGTACACAGCCCCGAAGAAGCTGGTGGTGCAACTCTCAATCCCAAAAAAGGCACGCTTGGCTCGGAGTGCTCCAACTCCAGTTGAACCTGCCCCAAATATTCAGTTTAGTTAACATTTGTCTTACAAGGTAAGTGCTGCATAATGCATAAAACTAAGCAAGTCACGGGTCTTACCAGAACCCATGAAGGGGTCGGCCACCAACTGCCCCATCTGCTTCGTGTAACGTCTGGTCAAAAATGTCATCATCGCCGGGTTTTTCTGACCCTTCACGAGAGTTTTCCCGTTCTTGGGGCAAACCTTCTGGTCCCCAAAGGTGGTGCAACCGGTTTCCTGGCACCTGTGCTTGAAGGTGTCCTGAGTGTACAGCGGTGCAAAGGGAGCATCCACACGGTCAAACTCTTGCTTCATGTACTCGGTTAACATCGAGGCCTTGCGTTTGTATTCAGGAAGTTCAGTGGTTACTCGCGGATCATACTCCTCCATCTTTTCAAGAAGCTTGTCTTGCACAAGTCCCAACATGTGCTCTCGTTCCTGGTGCGTGATTGGGCCAAGCACATTGCCCGTGTACGTGGTTGTCAGCACATCTACACCCAGCTCTTTCACGTAGGGACTTTGGACCAAGTATTGTTCCCGCCAGTCCATCACCACCTGCGATGGCCTCTTTGACAGACAGGTGTAGTAGTGCCCGGAAGAGATTGGGCTGTTCATGCGGTACTTCTTCTTCATCATGCGCGTCTGCGTGATGAAACCTGTTTAACAACAAAAGTCAACTCTTGTTTTCCTTACCGAAGGCACATCTTCTCAAAACAATGTGAATACAACTTACCAGGTAGATTGCTGTACCCACTGAACTGAAACGGCTCTCCCTCACGGTGAATGTCCAACAGAACTTCCAAGGACCCGATGAAGCATAAAATAGTTTCGCCATTCATGTTCTTCGTCTTGGGCACCGCAGCCAGATCAATCGTCTTCACCTCTGCAGACAGAGAGGAAGAGTGGTCTGAGATGGCCGTGCACACGTTCGGGATGAAAGCCTTCCAGTCAATCGTTGTGTTGTACCCAGCATCGGCCTCTTTACCCCAGGGAACATCGGAAATAACAGCCGCAATGCCCACTCCGTTGAAGTACTCAGTCAACAACTTCTTGGTGTTGTCCATGCAGTCACAGTTGGCCACAGTAACGGCTGGGATGCCGGTGCCCGTGAGAATCTCGCTCTGTAGCACCCAAGCCAGCTCCTTGTTTGCCCGTGTGCCGAAGTTCTCCAGGTGTCCCTGAAAGTACACGCGAGTAGGGGGGACCTTGGCCGTCCCTGTTCCAGGCACGTCAACGTACAGCTTAGTGACAAAGAATCCCTCCTCCAGAGTTTCCAGAGGGTTCTCGGCCATGAACTTCATCAGCTCCGTAGGCACGTCCCCTTCTTGACTGGCCCACAAGTTTCCGTCGCGGTCAATGGCGTTACGCAGAGTAAACTCAGTGTAACCGTAGTCTGAGGTAGGCTTAACCAAACTCGGATCCCAAGTGCTTCCAAGGACGAAACCTTCTCCTCCAAAATATCGCTGCAAAACAAAGCAAGGAAAACCATCTTTAAATCTTGTATTTACTTTTCACAAACGACTTGTCATCGATGACAAAACAGCGAGGCCATGTGTTTTTTGAAGGTCGATTCACAGTTAGAAAATATCCTTGTCATCGATGACGAGGATGGTAGTGAGTGCATATTTCTTCACGTGTAAATGATGAAAAGTAATGTCACCGGCATCAATGACAGGCAGTTTACTCAGGCACATTAAACGTACCAATCCAAGTCAAAAACACATCACTTTGTCATCGATGACGAAGTCTTTTGGTACTGTTCAAATCGTACAGTAAAAAAACAATATTTACATGGACTACTCCCCCACTCCCCCATCTTGCTCGTCTTCTACCCTGACAACATGTTTCTTGGTGGGATCGACAAAGCCGCACCTCCTCCTTCCCAGATGAAGGTCGAAGAAGATCCTCAGGCTCGGCTTCCATGTCTTCTTGTTGCTCCGAACCTCCTTCAACTTCGCCTTCAACGACGCAATCTTCTTCACCTTCTGAGGAGTCTTTCGCGCCTGAACCTTCTGTTCCCTCTTTCGCAGCAGCTTCTTCTTCACGCATCTTTTCCTCCTGCAATTTTGCCTCTCTGACGGACTGGAAGACCTTCTGGCGTTGAAGCTTTGCATCCGAAACTTTCAGATGACTTTCTTTTAACTTTCTCTTTGCAGCCTTCGGCATCATCGCCCAGGTGTTGCCATGTTTGAGCTGGAGCTTTGTTCGCAACTTCTTGAACTTTGTGTTAGCGACTCTGACCGTGTGTCTTGCCAACGCCACCATCGCTTCTTGCTCCTGAGTGTCTGTGTGTCAAACAAACAGTTACACTCGAGCTTTCAGATTGCACGAATGTCAAGTGTTAAACATCTTTCAAAAGAAAAAAGAGGGGAACGCACCGCCAAGAAGATGCTCTACACTGCCAGGCTTGTAGGGGGCATCCAGCATCGCACGGATTCTTCGAGGCTCCTCTGGATCCCGTGGGGTCCGTCCGCCCGTCGGGTCAGACTTTGTGGGAGTCTGAGCTGGAGTACCACCCTCTGGAGTCCAGAGCCCTGCGCGCTGATCCTGTGTCTGCGCCTCTTCTCCTTCTCCCTCAAACTCTGCTTCCTGCTCGTCTTCGGCTCCCTTGTGACTCTCCATGTCATGATCGGCCTCTTCGTCGTCGTCGTTCTCTTCGTCGTCGTCGTTCTTGTCACCAGCATCTTCGTCTTCGTTCTTGTCAGCGTCATCTTCTTCGCCGTTCTTGTCAGCAGCGTCATCGGCCTCATCCTCGACGTTGGTTCCAGAAACCAAGTTGCTCACGTTGGATGGAGTTGGTGACAGAACGGTCTTACTGAGGTCCTTCCACCCAGCTGCCTTCTTGAACTTCCCGACCAGCATTGACTTCTTCTTGGCAATCTCGTCCTCCGTCATCCTGCAAGCTGTGTGGGAGGCTGGAGGCTTGTTGTCGAACAAGAACAGATCGTTGTCCAGCCTGAAACAGAAGTTGTACTTTGAGATTTGTTTTGTGAAAAATACCACGAAGTTAACTCAAAAGTGTTCACCTGCCGGTTCGAAGCATGTCAAACCAATCGTTCGCACTCGTCTCGTTGTAAGTCGGCTTGTCCCTCTTTAAAAGGCGTCGCGCAAAAAAAGGGTGAATGGGTGAATGGGCGAATGGGTAAATGGGTAATTCACCAAGTGAAAATACAAAACGGGCCTCAAAATATTTTCATGTGAAAATACAACGACGCGTCCCTCTTCCGGAATATCCCCGCACCCCCCTCCCCGACAAGTGAAATAACACAACGGGCCCCGGAAATACTGAAAATACACTTTGGTCTCCTTTTGTTAAAAAACGCACCGTCACCTCCCCGATAAAGTGAAAATGCAAATCAGGTGAAATACAACAAGTGAAAATACAATGACGCGTCCCTCTTCCGGAATATCCCCGCACCCCCCTCCCCGACAAGTGAAATAACACAACGGGCCCCGGAAATACTGAAAATACACTTTGGTCTCCTTTTGTAAACAAATGCACCGTCACCTCCCCGAAAAAGTCAAAATGCGATTCAGGTGAAAAACAACAAGTGAAAATACAACGACGCGTCCCTCTTCCGGAATATCCCCACCCCCTCCCGACAAGTGAAATAACACAACGGGCCCCGGAATTTCTGAAAATACACTTTGGTCTCCTTGTGTAAAAAATGCACCGTCACCTCCCCGAAAAAGTCAAAATGCAAATCAGGTGAAAAACAATAAGTGAAAATACAAGCACGCGTCCTTCTTCCGGAATATCGCCGCTCCCCCCTCCCCGACAAGTGAAATTCCACAACGGGCCCCGGAAATTTTGAAAATACACTTTAGTCTCCTTTTGTCAAAAAATGCACCGAGGCCACTCCGAAAACAAAAGCGAAGCGAAAGAGTGGAAATACAGAATATTTATGTATTTATAGGTGAAAATACAATGTGTTTTCATGTCTCACAGAAAATATAACAATGACAACCCCAGTCACCAAGTGACAACAAATAAGAAACTGATATTGAGATAATATGAAATCCGTGCTAATTATTTATTAAACATAAATTATTGTCATCGATGACGATATTTCTAGGTGCTGAAAAAAAATTATGTTTCTAAACTTTATTCATAAAATAGAAAAACAATTATCATCGATGACGATATTTTTAGGTTGCATGAAAACATCAACTTATAACAACAACCTCAGTGTCATCGATGACGTTTTTCTCACTTCTTGTAAATTTGTTCGGTAAACAAATGAATACCTTGAATAAACGCCATAAATAATTATGTCAACAATATTACAGTTTCCGATGTCAACAACATTACAGTCTGTTAAAGTTTTCAACGCAACGCTGATTAAGACCAGTCCAGTTTTAGATTAGAAAGTCGCCTGGAAGAATCTTTAAGATATAATCTTGCAAGACTCCTTTAAGAAGCGGTACTATTTTGCCTATTGTTAATTAAGCCGCACGTCGCAATGAAACGTCTGCGCAATTAGCTGATACTAATAAGCTAGCGAAATAGTATCCATTTGCGCCGCGGTTTGTTCCGTGCTTGTTATAAAGACCTACACGGGTTGATAACGTGCACGCTGCGTAATTAGAGACTTGTTCTACAGTCTTTAACGCAAAGCTGATTATTATGACCGGTCCAGAATCTGTGCAGTTTTAAAAGTCACTAAGATTCTTATGGATCCGATCTTGTAAGACTTCTTAAAGAAGCGCTATTTTGTCTAATTTGCCGCACGCAATAAAAAGTCTGCGCAACTAGCTGATACTTGTATGAGCTAGGGAATCAGTATACGATTGCGCCGCGGTTTGTTGCGAGTTTATCGTAAAGACATTGACGGTTGAATACCTTAGAACGCTGCGTAACTAGAGACTTTAATTGCCGAAATCTGTGACGTGAAAGTGACTCACCGAGAAAAGAAACGTCCTTGATCGGTCACGGACAGTTCCGTAATCTTTTAAAGAACTGCGGAAAGTCCATCGACGATGATGGAAAGAGCCGTCATCGATGACGAAGCAGCGTAAAAGACTTAGATTAACTTGGTAAGACAATTTAAGTTACTAAAAAGTCTGTCATCGATGACGATGTTATGACGACTTTCTGTCATCGATGACAGAAAGCTGGACTATTGATAATTTTACCGTCTTAAATACTCAATAGTCCAGCTTTCTGTCATCGATGACAGAAAGTCGTCATAATATCGTCATCGATGACAGAAATTCTAGTTACTTAAATTGTTTTACCAAGTTAATATAAGACTTTTGCGCTGCTTCGTCATCGATGACGGATCTTTCCATCATCGTTGATGGACTTTCCGCAGTTCTTTCAATGAAAGATTACGGAACTGTCCGTGACCGATCATGGACGTTTCTTTTCACGGTGAGTCAATTTCACGTCATAGATTTCGGCAGTTAAAGTCTCTAATTGCGCAACGTCTTTGAAGTTAATGCTAAACCGTTAAGGTCTTTAGAATTTATAAGCACGCATCAAACCTCGGCGCAGTCCGATACTATTTCGGTAGTCATTAATATCAGCTATTTGCGCAGACGTTTCAATGCTTGCGGCATGCAAGAAACAATAGGCAAAATAGCGCTTCGTAAAGGAGTCTTCCAAGATTAGATCTTAATGAGGCTTCTTCGAGGTGACTTTTTTAATCTTGAACTGGACTGGTCCTTATTGCCAACTTCCAGCCTAGCAGCTTCTGTTTTCTATTATTATTTCTATAATTTCTTAGTATAAGCGTTTAGCTCGCATTGACGCTGTCACCTTCTAGCCAAGCAGGTTCTGTTTTCTATTATTAATTTATATTACAAACTTAACACATACTTTAAATAGTTTAACCTTTACACAAGGCTGGATTTGTAATTTCATTTTTTCTTTATTTCACTTTATATTATTTCATGACAGTCGCAATAATTATTTGTGGTGTTTATTCGCGGTATTTATTTGTTTACAGAACTATTTTACAAAAAGAAAGAAAAACGTCACCGATGACAAGCTTGTTGTTATAACTTGATGTTTTCATGCATCCTAAAAATATCGTCATCGATGACAAATTTTTTCTACTTTATAAATAAAGTATGAAACAATAATTTTTTTTCAGCACCTAGAAATATCGTCATCGATGACAATAATTTTATGTTTCAAAAATATTCAGCACGGACTTCTTATTATTAGTTGAATATCACTTTC
>LGRX02008204.1:0-21254 GCA_001247695.2 Cymbomonas tetramitiformis | reverse complement strand
CGTTCACCGTACCCAACTGCGTGCATTTTGACCTGCCTTCAGGCACCCCTTGTTCTTGCGCCCATCGCTGCACCGAACCCCGCAGCTTCAGTTGCAACCCCGCCGCCACCTTCATTCTCCTGGCAGCTGTGACCAACTGCCGGCCAAGAGGCTCCACATCCCATCTCTCCTCGTTCAGCGACGCGCGCGCTGCACAAAAAGGTGCATCCCAACTCTCTGAATACGAGGGCCCCTGCTTCAGCCGCCCCCTGAAGTGTCTTCCCAACCTGGCCAGACCCCCAGCCGTCACCGGGTGCTGTCTCTTGGCCGCTGCATTCTGGATAAGCAGCACGTCCACATCGAAGCGTGCCCCAGTCGAGCGGTCCTCGTACCCCAGAGCTGATTGCGGGGCAAGGAACTTGAAGACATCGCGCTTCAGCTGCAAGAACCTGTGGACGAAAGGGATTTTAGTGTAGTCCTCCCAGGCAGGAACAGTGAGAACAATCCTGACCGCCGTCCGCGCTCCACGAGCAGAGTCCACAGCGTGTTGAATCGCCCGCAAAATACAACGTCGGGTGTACAAGGGATTTCCAAAAGCCATCAGCCGCCACCAGTAGCTATGAGCGTCCAGGCCCGCGGCAAAAGCAGTGTCCTCCTCATAAGGGGTGAAGAACACAGTGGACTTGCAGATTAACGTCAAAGGGGGTCGCAAATAACTCCGCAGTAAGTGTAAGAACAGAGCGAAGGACATCCTGGTCAGGGTAGGGAAAAATCCAATAGTCACGGGTAATATGATCCACCCAGAACACCATTCGCTGCGCAATAAAGATAAGATACCCTCTCAGAGAACCCGTTGCAACAGTGCCGGACGTCTCCATTGCAGCAAGACGGGCTACAAGTCGCTTCATTCGGGTCCATAAAATACGCATCACAAGACAACTCCCACGCCTCACTGTGAACCAGACAGTCCACCGCTCGATAGAGGTCGCCACACCTTTCACCTTCTTTGCCAGAAGCGTGCGCTCTGAGCTCTTCACCGCGTTGTAGTTGCATCCCTCCACCTCGAAGAGCAGCGGAAGGATCGCGTCCACCTTCTCATCCTCGCATTTCGTCGAATATCCGGCGAACACGTTGACATAGTCCAAGCAGGCTTCGCGGGCAGACTCCTGGTAATCGACACTGAAGGCTGGGGTGTCTTTGAGGCTGTGTGCAAGCGGGGCGAGGACCGTGTCGCTGAGGTCAGTGGTTCTCGCACAAACGTGCCCTTCTTCGTCTCTGGGCAAACTGGGTGACGCTGTGTGGCACATGCACGGGGGTGCTGTGGTCCGAGCTGCCAGCTCCCTGAAGTTGCAGAAGGTCGAGTCGAGCTTCCGTGTACGCGTCTGTACGACAGTAGTCCTCCGAGTGACAAAGTTGGTGACGCGCCAGCTCAGTTTCAAATGTCGAAGCGCTGCTCGAGCCAGGCTCTTCACGTCGATACGCTCCCAGGTCGTCGCCGCCGGAACTCTAAGAACATAGACACCTCGCAGTGGAAAGCCGTGAGTGCGGCTGGCGGCTAGAGCTACCTTGGCTCTCAGTGAGGCGCGTTGCTGCCAGTTGAAGTACGAGCGAATAGCCTCAAAAACTCTGACCAGTTGTTCCAGTGTAAACTTAAATAGCACAGGGCAAGTTGCAGGTCGTCTGATAAGGCCCTTGACCACCCAATTGGCCCAGCGATCGCGCGAAAGCTCATAAATCTTCTCGAAGACCACTGCAGCGACATTATGTTTAAGCTGCTTCGCGAGCTCGCCCAACTTCGAGGAGATCTTGTCGCCAGCCGCCCAGGTAACTGTGCTCTCACTCTTACCGAATTTAGTTCTCACTGTGTCCCAGTCAGAGCCGTCAATCAGGCCGCGTACTGATTTCAGAGAGTTCAAAAGTAGGTCTCCATTCTCAAACTTGGCCAGCCAGGTCATAAGATTAGTGCCGTTCCATTCCTCATTATACCATACAGTAAGGGCCGTCTGCCCTTCATCATAAAAATTGTTGCCCTCGCCTCGTGCCTGCAAGGGTCTGCGTGTGCGTCCTCTAAGGTGGGCAAAGGATCGCTGTTTCTTCTTAGTGGGTCCAGATCGCTGTCTCCGAAATCCCTGAGTGTTCAGAGTATGATTCGGGTGTTGCGTCAAACGGATAAGTCTCAATTCCGCAGTGTCGGTGTCGGTCTTGGATCTGAAGAAGGCGAGTGGTAAGCATACATAATTAAAAATACCATAGGATCGCAAGAAGCCATAAAGTTTACGGGCTCCTCGTTTACTCGGATTTTGTGTCACTTGCAGGTGCTCCAGCGATCTCTTCGTCACACCGTTCCAGGATTTCCCAACATAGCTCAGTGACGTCCACGGCGACACAAGTACATAAACTGCAAACCGATCTTCTCCACGATACCACTTCATTAAGTCCTCCGTCGTCATACAGTCCCAAAAAGGTAAGAAACGGCGTACCCACCATCGTGGTCTACACCCGCAGAGGTGGAAAAAAGTTTGCGCCTGAAATTTCCAGACTCGCATAAACTTGTTTTCCACATCTTCAGCCATTAGGTCATTGCGCCAGTGCTCGTCAAATAGAACAGATCTCAAAGTTTCCAGTAGTTCCATTAGACGGGCTGCTCTGCACTGGCGCGGACCATATAGCTAGAATTTAAAGAAGTCGAGGACCCCTGCATTATGCAGATCCACGACGTGATTGACGATAGTCCGTCTCTCGAGTCCACCCCTGGGTTTAGTTTCATCCCAGCCTTGAGGAATCTCGTTGAGTGCACGTAGAACATCGACGAGTCGGTTCATTCCTGCGACCCCCTTGAATTTCTCATTAACGTCAGCGGGTGTGGTGGTAACAGGATACACCCACGATCGGTCTTCTTCCTCCTCTTCTTCGTGTTCTTGTTCTTCAGCCAGATCCTCCACCTCTGGAGCTGGCGTTGCAGTTCTGCCGCGTCCACCTCCAGCATTGCGCCCACGTCCTCCACGTCCACGTCCTGCATTCTCCGCCCGGAACACACGTTTACGTGCAGTAGCTGGAGCGACCGCAGCTGCTGCTTTGAGTGCCGCCGCCGTAGCCGCGCTGGCGGCTGCTCTTAATCCGGTGATCTCCGCTTGTGCCGCCTGAAGCTGTGCCTGTAACTGTGCTGTAAGCAGCGACCTGGTAGCTTCTGCATCTTCGTCCAGTTTTCGTTTAATTTCATCCAGTTCTCTTTTCTTCCTTTTCTGTTGCTCACGGCGGCGCTTGTATTTCTCTGTTTCAGGGGAGAGAACTTCATCGTCGGAGTCCGCTGATTCGGTGGTCTCATTGGAGCGTGAGAGCCTGTCACGTTTGCCGGTTCGTGACTTTGACTTCGATTTTGAAACGGAAGCGGACTTCGACGCAGAGCGGGATTTCGCTGCAGGTGTGTCCCCACGTGACTTACTGCCTGTTTTTCGTGGTGTGTCTGGTCGCTGCTTGTCAAGAGCTTGACGAATCGCCCGCTCGTGTTTGAGTTCCAGGTCGGCACTCATTCTGTGCATCTCACTTTGGTGCAACTGATCACGGAGTTGTTGTGTGATTCCAGGCTTAAACCCGCCGCCGCCAAACTGATTCTGCTCCGGCGGCGCACCCCAGTTCGGTACTGGTTGAGCCTGATAAGGCTGGGTAGGTGGTGGTTGGAAGTGATTGGGTGGTGGAGGATATGGAGGGGGAGGCGGCTGAGTATGCTGCTGTTGATTAGGCTGTTGAGAATTCCGATTGTACTGCTGCATTGACTGGGGATAAAAAGCCCCTTGTGCGTGATTAGGTAGACTCATCGAGAAAAGAAATCGAGTAACCACCAGTAAGGGATCGTAAGATATAAAGAGAAACTCCCACTGTACTTAAAAACCAGCAAGTTGAGAAAGGTACCGAAAAAAGATTCACCCTTTCTGTCAATACACTGAGTCGAAGCAACTACCTCTGCACAGTAGTGTTAGAGCTCAGGGTGGTGTAGTTAAAGATTAAATTAGTGTATACAGAGGTTTACTCGTTGTATAGAACAAAGCAGTTGATGAAAGCAATATTTCTCATAAAAATAATACAGTCATAATGCAGTGTTTTTAGGCTTCCTAGAGTACTTTCACTGGCCGCCTTCAGGCACAGCTCATCAGTAGGACTGGAAACTCCGAAGCCATAATTGGCTATGTATGCACACAGGAGCAGTTGGCCTGTGTAAAGTTATGCTAGATTAGAGATCAAGAGTTCAGTGCAACGTTCCAGTTCCACTCGTTCCAGATGTGGCATTAGCTAAGAGGAGACTCAAGAATAAAAAAGACGCTGAGCGCAACGCAAAAAGACGTAGGATGCAATGTCCTTTGTGGATGCTAGGCAGTCAGTGGTAGCTTAAGCTGAAGTAAACACTTTATATATGTTTTATAAATAGTTTCTCTAACCCTTGAACCGTGTTCTTTGTCGTTTTAAATGGCGTGCTGTGTTTGTTTCTGTTTTCAGTAAGAGTTACATCGCCATTGATGGACATGGAAGGCACGAGTTTTTCACTCGTGCCTTCCAAGATGGCGCCGTGGTAGGCGGGAAAAAACTGGAGGCCCGGGACAAAAGGTTTCTGGAATGCAATGTCATCGTGGTGTCGGAGGACATCACGAAGGAGGAGGTTACATGCCTCGCACTCTCACGCATCGTGCAGAACGAGAAGGGGTCCAAGAAAAAAACTTTTTTCGACGATTACACCTCCTTCAAATGGCTGATGTCCTCCATTGACAAGGCCGTGGCCAAACCACAGAAGCTGGTTGTTTTGTTCTCTCACATCGACCCTTCTTTATACTCGTTGATGTTCTTCAAGAGGATGGCCCACATCCACGAAAAGGTGATCGGGCCCGACGAGCGGCTGGAGGCCTTGCTTCGCGAGAACTGCGAAGCTTTGGGGAAGGATTCCCCCTACGGCTTCAACTCCTTGATGTTCGACAACAAGGAATTCCAGCGTCTTAATCCGACACAGAGATATCAGGTACGGCCGAAGCCGGTCTTTATTTTATTATGTTATATGCAACCATCACGCCTAAAGACAAACACATGTCTCAGGTTTTCCTGAAGGTGAACGAGAACGTCAAGTTCTCCGTGAAGGACGAGAATGGCGAGCTCCACTTGAAGAAGAAGAAGCAATGCGCGACTTTGGGCTTCGTCGGAACCACACGCGCGTTCACGGACTTGTGTTCGTTTGTGCTGCTTCGTCAAGAAGTCCGCTCACAGCTAGAGCTTCAAAGCTCTAAGGGGAAGGCGAAAAAAACTGAAGAGGCGTCCAAGTTCTTGGAGGACTTGAGCGCCGGAAAGTAAGTCCACCTACCACGGTTTGGTTAAAGCCGTGAACTATTTTTTTATGCGGAAAGGTGATGGGTGTTAAACTTTTGTTTGCAGGTACGATGGTACTTTCTTCGACGCCAACGAGACTTGCTCCAAGACCAGTAACTTGGCTCGCCTGAACCGGGATGTCGAGCCGAAAGTCGTGCAGGACTTGCTGAAGAAGCACAACGAGCTGGTTGAGTGGGAGGAGACTGCTGCGGAGGCTCAGGAGAGTGGCGTCAGGACCCTTGCGGAAGTTGCTGCTGGTGACACGGGTGGGGATGTTGAAGAGGAAAAGGAAGAGAAGCAGGAAGGTGCGTCGGATGGGGATGTTGATGACGAGGACGGCGATGGGGATGAGGAGGTAGACAAGGGTAAGGAAGATGGTGAGGAACCGGATGGTGAGGAAGATGGTCAGGAGAAGGATGAGGAAGAGGAGGACGATGAGGAGGAGGATGCAAAGTTTGACTTTGAAAAGGAGTCGGAGGAGGTTCGTGAAACACGTGAAGATCGGAAGCGGAAGAGACAGGAAGTGTCGGATTGGTTTGCGGCGGAGGACGCGGGGCGACATGTCCCAAGAGGAAAGAAGCAGAAACATGATCTAATTAAGAAGAGGGCGGACATGGGGAAGCTACGTCAAGAGTTGCAGGCCTTTGAGGAGGAGGATGCCGCTTACGCGGCTTGGATTTGCGACAAGGAGCGGCGTGAGTTGGATGAACAGAAACAGAAGGATGAGCATGACATGGAGGACGGCCCGGCCCCCTGCCCGGAATGGATGAAGCCTTGGGTTGGGGTGTCGCGAGGGAACCCGGACTACGAAGGGTTGCGACAATGGAAGATGGCAGGCGGAACGCTCCGAAATGGAACGCGGCAGAAGGCACCGGTGAAGGAGAGCATTGAAATTGGGCAGTTCTTGAAGATGAATGAGGAGGCGTTGAAGCCTGGTGTACGGCATCATGTGCACAATATTGTGTCCGTGGAGGTGCCGAAGGTAATACCGGTGAAGAACATGAAGACGACGCGGGGCACGAAGGTGAAGGATGAGAAGGTGGAGTACATCTTGGAGTTAATCCATCAACACGGACACGACGAGTCTGAGAAGTTGTTGGGCATGAGAGCAAGACCGGGTACAACACGAAGGTGGATTGGGATGCTTTCGCGGTGAAGGTGGACGAGCTGTGCGCGAACAACGATGGCATGTCTGAGGTTCATAAATACGCCGATCTGGGGAAGGTGGACGGAGACACCATTGTGTGTGCCTTAGGCGACAGTGAAGCCCTTCGAGCTTTGGAGGCGGGCTGGAAGGCGTTGAAGCATCCGGTATGATCAATGTAACACTTGTTGCTTTGAAGGCACCCTTTTATTTTTGCTTTTTTGGTACGTTTCTGAAAGGGAGGGAAAAGGGGGGAAGGATCACAGGTGTACAAGACAATGCCGGGGTACATCGTGACGGAGGGGAACCGCAACAACGCGACTTTCACGAACACGCCAAAGTCCTTGGGACACCAGTACACGACTTTTGCACGGAAGCTGGAGGCTCCGAAGTTGGACTTCAAGACCGGCATCCAAACCAGGGGGCAGCAATGTAAGGACCTTTGCTTTGATTATTACCCGGTGAATTGTTGGACTGGAAACATTTTGCGTGCCCTAAGTTACCAAGAGGTGAAGGCTTTTGAGAAGGCCTTGGAAAGCCACCTGGCTGCGAGCTGGGAAGTCAGCTTCAGGCAATTGGATGAGGAGCAGAGGATGGAAATCGTTGAGAACGAGGTAGAACATCAGGCACGACCTTTCCAAGCCGTTCAAGTGCAGGATACCTTCAAGCACGATTGCGCCGTAGTGGGATGCTTGAAGGGCGGTAAGCCCTGCGAAGAGCATGGCAAGACCTTGGTGGTGGGACAGAAAAAGGTGGAGCTCATGGAGCTGTTGGTGGAGCGGTACACAACCGACATCGACATGGTGGTGTTGGACCCGTTCATGGGAAGTGGTGCGTGTCATTGTGGATGCATTGGTTTTGCCGCGAGGGACACGCCGGGGTATTGAATGATATTACGTGTGTCGCAGGAACCACTGGGATTGGAGCGCTTCGCATGGGACGCGCCTTCATCGGCGTGGAGATGAAGCGTGCAAACTTCATGAGCGCGGTGCACTATTTATCTCACGCGGTGTTCTGCTGCGCGAAGCGCCATGTGGGGGATCTTGGATTGGGTGAGCCGTACCGGAAGATGAAAGTGACAAACGTGAAGTAGAACATCGAAAGTTAGTGAAAGTTAGTTAGGGATCTTGGCGGGGAAAGAAGTATGTTTTGAACCTAACTGGGGGGCCGGCCACCCGGACTTGTGGTTAGTAGTGGTCCGCGAAAGCACGTGAAAAACCAATGGAGAACGTAGTTGGTCAATGCACGAAGACGAGTAGGCGATGGGGCGAAGGGCACTAGAAAAGGTGAAGTCGTGTTAAACTCTGGAGGCAAAACATGCGCGCCGGTAACTTTGTTTTGAATATTGATTTGAAGCTTTATATTTCATGTGATGCTAAGAGCGAAAAGTTTATTTATAAACGATGACGGAAATATTTCCTTTAGCACATTTAGGGTGTAAGTTGAATCAGGGTGTTATAAAGGTTTGTTTAATGGATGACGGCAAGATTCGAGATGTCCACACACTCGTCATGAACACGGCAAGAATAAACACTTACACACTTTTCTACGGCAAGAAAATAAGCACATCAACTATACCAGTTCTCAACAACGACAACTTGTAATATACGAAAGACTAGTGGTTGAATGTAAAGTTTATCTACAAACTATAAAGGTCACCAGCACGGTCCGGGTAGTCTTCATCGCGCTCCACCAATTTAAAAACTAAATGAGACGGGACCTCTCACAACTGCATGCGGTACCGAGTTGCTCAAAACGTTCGGAGTTACCGAACGGCCTACAACAGTTACAGGTCGGCTGAGTCCAGCGGCGGGGACACTCGAGCATATAAAAAAGCGTCCAATGAGAGCCTGGAGTCCCGCCAGGAATGTCTGCAGGCACAATCAATCAATCATGGTCCGCGGGGTAATCCACTCGTTACCAGCACGGTCGGGGTATTCTCCATCGCGCGCCATCAATTCAAAAACTAAAAGAGACCGGGTGCGACGAACGAAGCGCCAACTGGCGAACCCATGGTCTCTTCTTCCACGTTCCATGTTGCGCACGTTGTAATGTGTCGAAAGGCGCCACTGCTCAAGCTGACAGTCATTGCAGCGCAAGTGTTGAATGTGGTGGGTTGCAATCATCTCACGGTCATGAGGTCCGGCAACAAAGTAGTCAACAAACTTGTAAACGGAAGGCATGTTGTCGTGAGACTTTTAATTGTTCGGTGTAGGTTTTTAAGGGTTTGCGCGTTTAATGTTTTTAGTCCGCGTTTGTGCTTTATTTAAGAGAAGTCCTAGCGCGCCCCGTAAACTCGAGTTGGTGAGCTAGCGGTTGTAGGTTGTTTTATGCCTGGAATAAGATAAAAAAAAACGGGGCAAACCCAAAAAAAAAAATAGGGACGAAGTGAACAAAAAATATTCCTGAAATTGCAAAAAAATCGGGGTTTTTTGAAGAAAATTCAAAATTTTTAGAAAAACCCCCAAAAAGGCCTGAAATTCATATAAAACTAGAAAAAATAAAAGGGGTTCATCGATGAACCCCCAAAAACCGGTTTCATAAAAATCAGACGTAAAAAGTATCATTTTGCTACCGAGTTTCGAAAAAAAATTTGAAGCTTAAAAATGCGTGAAATATTGTACAAGTTCAATTGAAAATTTATGTTTTCTTAACACAAAAAAACCCCATAAACCTTCCTTAATTCAGGCTGAAAAAGATGATTTTTTTAGTGAAAATCAGGAATATTTCTTAAACCCTAAAACAACCGGAAAATTAAATAAAATTACATTCAACTCGGGAAAATCTTAAACCCTAGATTCGGTCAAATTTTCAATTTTTTCAGGGCCTCCCCCTGTAAAACTCCCCAACTCCCAAAAAGACCTGAAATTCATATAAAACTAGAAAAAAATAAAAGGGGTTCATCGATGAACCCCCAAAAACATATTTCATAAAAATCAGACGTAAAAAGTATCATTTTGCTACCGAGTTTCGAAAAAAAATTTGAAGCTTAAAAATGCGTGAAATATTGTACAAGTTCAATGGAAAATTTATGTTTTCTTAACACAAAAAACCCCATAAACCTTCCTTAATTCAGGCTGAAAAAGATGATTTTTTTAGTGAAAATCAGGAATATTTCTTAAACCCTAAAACAACCGGAAAATTAAATAAAATTACATTCCACTCGGGAAAATCTTAAACCCTAGATTCGGTCAAATTTTCAATTTTTTCAGGGCCTCCCATTGTAAAACTCCCCAACTCCCAAAACTCCCAAACTCCCCAATTGCGTTTGGTGTAACCACGCCATCTCCAACACCCTTCTCGCAAAAAGAAACATCGGATATCCCGGATTCCACGGTTTTAGGCTCAGCGCCCTGAGCACCACCAACATGCGTGCTAGCCTCTGAAACAACAATCTGAAGGACAACAGGTGTAGAAGCCGCCGATGATGCCACCGGAAAATCCGAGCTCTGGAAATGCGAAAGGGCGCGCGCCATAGAATGAATCAGGCTGACAGTGCGCGAGCGGTTCAAAGAGTCCAAGTTTTGAAGCTTGCCATCAATAGTCGCCAAAAGAGCGCGAAGCTCTTCGCTCGAAGAAATCTGAGGCGAATCCATAAAAGAAATTGAACACAAAAGATGAATTCACTCAAGAAAAATCGTAGAGCACCACTCCGTCGTAACAACCCACTGCCGAAGAGCGTTCCAAGCTCTAGCGTAATTCTGATCTAGATTGTCTCACAAGGCGTGAGAACACTCAAACGAAAGATATAGACCAAAATAAATGAAATACTACGCTAGAAACAAATCACGCAAGCGTGAAGTGAGTCCCACAACCTGCTGAAAACAGCTCAACAGACAGTGGGGACCCGAGAGCCGACGGAACAAACGGATCACTAGACTCGTATAGATGGACATAAATAAAGTCTAGGTCACTAGCTGTACACCAAGAATGACACACGGGATATGACACCTGGCTGTACAAACTAGTCAGGCTGTCATTTCCAGCAGTCTGGCCTTCAATTATACTATACGCTACGCGTTTTTCCCGATTGAAGGGTACCGTCTGTATTTACAGTCGTAGGGGTGTTTTGGGGAATATTGTAAAACATTTCTTCAGCCTCCTCTTGCGGGTCATCTGAGTGGATTATCAACTGCAAGGTGTCTGCAGGACTGTCGGTTTGAAGCGTTCTAACAATGCTCCACTTCTTGCGGACATAGTCTTGGAAAACATAAATCCCTCTCAGTGCTTGAAATGTTTCTGCTGTCGCCATACTGAAATGAGAGAAATTGGCTGTCAACTGTGAAAGGGGTGTGTGTGAAGAAACTTTCAAAAAGTGATGTAACTTTAGCAAAATATTGTAAGTCATTTCTGTCGGCTAAAAATGACATGTCAAATATCGATGACAATTTTTGTCAGAAATGACATTTGCTGTCGCTTCCTGATTCGGTCTGTTCAGATCAAGGATATGATTTGAAGATATCCTGGTGTCATTTGCGCTGAAATCGAGAATCGATCGATCGAAAAAGATAGAAATTCTCTGTTGACTCGCAAGTCCATATCATTTTCAGAACGTAATAAACGGCTTCATAAGCTAATGACGGCTAATTTTGACGAAAATATGTTTTCTATTCCTTTTGATGAGGGTTGCGAGATTATCTGCAAACCGTGCCCGGAAATAGTTATTGAAGATTCTATGGAAATAGGGGCTGACTTCTTTGATCAGGAGCCAATTCCAAGCATAGCCCCGAGCGCAAATACGCAAATGGTCCTTTGGAACGCGCCTTTGACGTCTAGATCGGAAGTTAGCTCTAATTCTTCACGCGTTTCCGGGACACGCGCTTTGCGCGAAATTGACTTAAATGAGATAAAAAGCAGACTTGATACAGAATTTTCAGAGACAAGTTTAGACTTGCTTAATGGAGACACTCTTCGGTGTTTGAACGGTGAAGTAAACAAGCAGATTGTTGTGCGCAAACCGTACGAATCCGACATACGCAAGAAGAAATATGAAGGCGTAATTAGTATCAAGCAGCGACGTTTGCAGGCTGACAGTATATCAATGGCAGAAACCATTAAGTGCAATTGCAAGTCGCACTGCTGTCTATCTTTCTCATCGGCAGATATTAAGTCTTTTCGCGAAAACATTTTCAGCATGTCGCAAAAAGATAGGAAGGAATACTTCGTGAAGGACTTGCTAAAAAACAGCTTTCGATCTGAAGATAAATTCGACTTCAAATACTTTTTGGCCAAGAAGCAGGTATGTTTATTTTTGAACTCGTTCATTAGCTAATGAACGGCCTCTGGCCAAAGCGCGACTCACACATAGACACTTTGGCTGCGGGAACCGTTCATTAGCTAATGAACGGCCTCTGGCCAAAGCGCGACTCACACATAGACACTTTGGCTGCGGGAACCGTTCATTAGCTAATGAACGGCCTCTGGCCAAAGCGCGACTCACACATAGACACTTTGGCTGCGGGAACCGTTCATTAGCTAATGAACGGCCTCTGGCCAAAGCGCGACTCACACATAGACACTTTGGCTGCGGGAACCGTTCATTAGCTAATGAACGGCCTCTGGCCAAAGCGCGACGCACATAGACACTTTGGCTGCGGGAACCGTTCATTAGCTAATGAACGGCCTCTGGCCAAAGCGCGACTCACACATAGACACTTTGGCTGCGGGAACCGTTCATTAGCTAATGAACGGCCTCTGGCCAAAGCGCGACTCACACATAGACACTTTGGCTGCGGGAACCGTTCATTAGCTAATGAACGGCCTCTGGCCAAAGCGCGACTCACACATAGACACTTTGGCTGCGGGAACCGTTCATTAGCTAATGAACGGCCTCTGGCCAAAGCGAAATTTTTCTTGGACCTTGTGATAGATTGTGTAATATTGTTCATCACAGGAATGTGGAATATTGTATCATAAATTTCTAAATTTACGATGTGTACACATTCGCGACATTGGTCGAGTTGATACGGCGCTAGGCTATGAACGTCGCACTCGTGGGTTCGATTCCCACTAAGGGTGTAGGTTGCGCAGATTTAAGGCGTGACGGAGAGTGCTGACGAGCACGCGACGGCCGTCCCGCCTGCAGACGTGCAGTGTTGGGGGTGTCTCCCAAGCGTCTTAGATCCAGCCAACCTATAAAAACCCTCATGCATTTCCTTGGATAATTTGTTAATAATTTTTGAGTGACGGTGTCTTTTGTTTTGTAACAGGTGTGCTTTAAGTTCTACTATATGGCTTACGGCATCAGCTACGGGTATCTTCACGACTGTCGGACACGCGTGCTCGAGGGCCGACACACGTTTGTTCATGGATTGACGTACGAGGAGGACAACCACAAGATTTCCCTGAAACGCGAGTCGGTCGTCGCATGGATCAAGAAATACGCCGACGAATACGGACAACCCCAACCTGACAAAGCCGAGATTCACCTTTCGGATGGTTTGACCATCGAAGAGCTGTGGGACGAGTACATCGAGGGCTTGCGTGAGAATGAGGAGAGCAAAAAGATCTCTCTCAGTTACTTCTACAAAGTATTTGACGAAGATTGCAGCTCTTGGCTCAAGATTCCATCGGTGAACTGATTTTCTCACTGCGATGTTTGCGCGTCCTTCAAGTTATTGAAGGAAGGCTTAACCAAATCTCAAAAAGGTGAAAATTCGTGAATAGCTTTGTGATGTGTTTATATGCTTATGTAATTTGTTCACTGACCCGAATTTGTGTATCTTGCACAGCGCAATACATACAACGGGCCTCTCAACAAACATCATGCAATCGCACGAGCGGAGCGCCAGAAGTTCTACAAACATGGTCGTAAAGCGAATATGACCAAGAGCATTGCCATGAACAAAACTTGGCATAAGTATGCCTCGGTGATCATCGATGGCATGACGCAGTGGACCACCCGACTGCCACACTTTCGACGTGTCCCTAAACATCTGGAATCTAAGGACTTCCTTGACGTGCACAACATGGGGAGCATGATCGAGAACGTGGGCCGCTTCATGGATTTCAACTACGCCAACTTCAAGGACGATGCGAACTTCCTTGTCAACGTTTTGCACCGGGATATCATCCGCATTGAAGAGCATCGACGCAACGGGGACGGGAAAAATTCATACCCGATGCCGGAAGTATTGTATGTACAGCTTGACAATGTGAGCACCAACAAGAGCAAGTTGATGTTGGCATACGCAGCTTGGCTGGTTCACACGGACGTCTTTCGCAAGGTGAAATTCAACTTTCTGTTGGTGGGACATACGCACGAGAACATTGACCAGATGGTTTCACGCTTCTCCGTGCGTCTACGACGCAAGCAAGCTTGGACGCTCGACGAGATGATAGAGGTCGCACAAGAATGCTTTACGGATGGTGTAACGTGCGAGCACACCGAGAAGATCTTCGACTTCAGCTCTTGGTTTGATGGTCACGTCTTCGATTGCCACAATATTTTGGCACAGCAGGCTTTCAAGTTCAAGAAGAACGAGCACGGCGAAGTGGGCATGCAGTACAAACAGTATTCCATTTCACCCAAATGGTTACCCGCGACTCCATTGCCAAAGCTTGTTTCTACACCCCCTGTCGCGGGGCCTGGATACATCAAGCCGATTCCTTTTACCGAAGAAGGCATCGAAAAGCTTGAGCATACCTGCTGGAATGGTCACACCGCTTGCTTTGTGACTCTTCCTATAGCAGTGTGTATGACTGTCACCCGAACCCGAACCCTAACTGTTTATGCCCATAAAACGGGCTAACTTATCAGCTTTATTACATTCTGAGAAAACTTATCACTGAGTGAATATATCCCGAGTCCTAGGGGTATATCCAACAGGTTTGGCCCCACGCGCACTTTATTTAGACACTGCGAATTTTAGCCATGTCTGGCTAAACAGCGACGCTTGAGATGGAGTGAGGGGCTCCACTAGAGACGCGGCGGGGCGGTATGGCCTAGCTGATGCCTGGTTGATTGGATTTACGGGAGGCTTGTGCACGAGGCGAACTCATTTTCCTCGCTTCGCGTTGGTTGACGTTGGAAATTTTGGTCGGATCCGACACCACTTTCCTTGGCCGCGTCACTCTGCATCCACATGCACGTGGGGAGATTTTTTACACCACGGCTTTCCCTTATTTTCCTCGACAACCACATTACGACTTTTGGCCGCCGCTCCTTCCGCACCTCGTCCCATTTTTCCCCTCACTTCGTCTCTACAGTCTCTTTCACCATGGTTGCGACTAGATTGACTTCAAGTATGGCGTCTCGCCGACGCTCTTTAGCTACGATTTTCGACTCCGCTGCTGCCCGTAATTCCGTCACGCCGGCTACGCCGGCAACTACTGGTGTTCCGGCTGCGAACTCCGCTCAAGCTGTTTTCTTGGCGGGTGTTCGCACTCTCACCCGTGAGCGCTTCGACGAGAGCGTGGCGAAGCATGTAATCCGAAAATGTTTCCGTGAGAAGCATGATCGATTCACGGGAACGGAGTCCAACGCGCAGGTGCTTCTCTCCAAGCTAGTGCCTGCCCTCCAGGAGGCTTTCGAGGCACAGGATGCTTTGTTTGCGCCGATGTTCGACTTGGAGGACTCCGCGTTGGCCGTCCGTCCCGAGGCCAACAAACTTCTTTTTTCAACGCTCGAGCTCATCGTATGTCCCGCCTCTCCAGCGGGTGACTGGCTCGAGGCCTCTGCGACGTTGCACCCGCTGGACGGCAAGCGAGTCCTTCTAGAGCTCGCACGGCGTCTGCTGGACTCCGGTGCACCCTTCCAGGGGACATCGGACCTCCTTGGCGTCCGCTTGAAGGCCCACACCGACCCGTCCGAGTCCATCAGACACGGATTTCAACGCGGCCTTGCGGTCCGCCAAGAGGCGCAACACCCTCGACGATGACGAGGTGAAGGAGTTGTTCCTCGCGGCGCTGGATCCTGGATTCTACGCGCCGGTGGTGTCGAGGCTCTTCACGCACCAGCAGCGGGCGGCCGTGGACCTCCTCACCATTCAACAATGGGTCCTCGAGTGCTACGCCCGACACGTCGCAGCCGGTACGCACACTGCCTCGTTCACCCTGTCCGCAGCGGCCGTGGCCACTGACGGCGACACCTCGCAGCTGTCCGACCTCACGGCCATCATCCTCGACGTGAAGCGGCAGCTGAAGGTCCTCACGGACAAGGTCAACGGGCGGGGTTTTACCCCGCGGGCGGACAAGAACAAGATCGGCAACGGGGGAGGCGGCTCCGGTGTTCGTTTTGCAGCAGGTGACCTCCCGACGGGGGGGAACTGGCCGCAGTCGCAGGTGAGGAAGCGCGTTGCTTTCCACAAAGGGAGCGGTGACTTCATCCCGTTCTGCCAAAACTCGACGTGCAAGAAAGACGAGTCACGGCACTGGCACCGTGACTGCCCGAACGGCGGCAAGCATGGAGCTGGGGGAAGCTTCCACAGCTTCTCCCTCGGTGACATCGAGAACGACTTGCTGGCGGAGCAGTTTCAGGCGGCCATGGACGAGCACGACGGCGCGCGGTTCGATGCGCTTTGCCTTCTGGCAGGGGGCAGGCCGGAGATGCTCGACGGCGTTTCGGCGTATTCCTTCGGGATCGAGCCGGAGCGGGAAGACGGTGCGTTGCAGGCGTTCCTGCCCTACTGCCAGCCTGCCACCCACATGGGCGGCTTCACGGTCGGTGGTGTCGAGAGCGGGATCTCGGCTGCCGCTTGCGCGCATGTCCGGGAGGACCCACCGCCGGCTCCACCGCCGGCGGCGATCGAGAATGTTTACCCGGGCGAGTCGGAGGCGTCCGACACCGGTGACATGATGCCGGTGGACCCCATGCACGCGCACGAGCCCGACCTCTGCTTTGCGGACAAGATCGCACGGTTGGGGGGACTCTCGATCACGGCTGAGGGCGAAGACTTCGCGATGCGGTACATGCACGCCGGGTCGGAGACCGACTCTTGCGACGGCGATGTGGACGACTCTGCAGCTGGGTGTGACTCTATTGACGGTGAGGATGCGGTCCCGCGCCCTGCAGCATCTCGTCCGGGATGCGGTACACCGCCTTGGGGGTTTGCCCGCTCTTCGACGATTGCGGTAATGCTTTGTGCGTTCTTTTGTGTATGCGCCACCGCGGCGCCACTCACAGCTGCCGCCCCTGGCGAGACATGTGCACCGGACCACACCGGCCTGGAGGTCGGTGGTGCTGCTGAGACAACCAACCAAGAGCCTGCATTCACTTTTGCGGCGCCGGCTGCTATTCCGCCGCATCGGCAGACGCGGTATCGGGAGCTGCGACAAGGGTTCCACACTCTCCGCAATGTCCCGCGGCCGCCATGGCTGTATAATCCCGACCCTGATTATGTTCCGCAGTCACCGCCTTACCCGCCACCGCCGTACTCGTCCGATGACGAGGAGCAGAGCTCTGGAGACCATGCGGCTGTGCACGACGATCGACAAAATTCAGATTCCTTTTCTGGCTCCACGAATGATTCAAACACGGCATCGACAACTTCGAATCGCGGCACCATGGCTGTGCTGCAGACTGGCACAGCAGTGCCACCGCCAACTAGTGGCTAACAAATTAGTCATGCCGCTCCTGCACAGTGAAATTGACAGTAGCTGTATGTGCAGAGGGGTCCGATCACGGCCCGGATTTCAGATTTGCAACTCTTGACTGGGACCAGCCCTGCCAGATAGGACAGGCCTTCCCTTAGAACTCACTTTCCACCGTTCTAGATGGTGTTTGTTCAGGGGTTTCACCTTCGGCTAGCCAGTCACCACCCTAGGTGGTGTGCTGGAATGGTCACACCGCTTGCTTTGTGACTCTTCCTATAGTAGTGTGTATGACTGTCACCGTCCCGAACCCGAACCCTAACTGTTTATGCCCATATAACGGGCTAACTTATCAGCTTTATTACATTCTGAGAAAACTTATCACTGAGTGAATATATCCCGAGTCCTAGGGGTATATCCAACAATACCTTACAGGCGTTGAAGGACATTTTGGGCACAAAGCTCACGGAGGTGCACGAAAAGTTTTGGCGCGAGGATGTCATCGAGAAACAGCGCCACCTAACTGCCGGTGGAGAATGTCAAGCGCCCGCGATACCCTTCCAGCATCCCGAGAAAATCGCCATCGAGCGCAATGCCACCTTGGTTCGACTGATAGAGGCGCCCGCGTTGGCGATAGAAGCTGCCGGGGCTGCCGCCGTCCCCGCTATACCGGTGCGCATCCAACGCCGAATTGATCGAGCGCCGATAGAAGTGTACAACGGTAAACGGAAACACCAAGGTCGAGCCCAAAAGCGAGCAGAGCAATACGTGGACAACGCCCAGTGGGAGGTCACCTACGGCCAGATGACAATCGGCAGCTTTGCAGTGGCTCTCGCGGTGGAATCTGAAAACGACAAGTTCGCTTTCCGCGTACAACTGAGGCGAAGCGAATGGTCGGATCCGTTGGACTCGGAAGGTGGAGGCGCGCTATCCGTCAACTCAACAACTGCTATATCGCTATTTCCAACCCCAAAAGCACACCGACACCAAGAAGAAGCACCTCGGCAAGCAGCTTGCGAGTCACCCAGGAGCTTTCGCAGCGCCACCGGGGCACCGACCGTCTACCGAGACTTTCGATAAGAATGAAATAGTGCTGGCATGGAATGTGGATGCGAATGACCCCGAACGGAGTATACCGAACGAGCAATACGCGCAGATAGCCGTCGCTTTGCTTGCACAACAATCCAAACGCACGCGCAAGGACCTAGGTGACTTGAATGAATCGGATGATTCCGATGAAGACGAAGCTTTTGATAATTGCGTAGCGGTAGCGGTAGCACCTGAAGAGGACGCGTAAAGCAAGGCGGAAAAAAAACATGTAAATAATATGCGTATAACGTGTATATAGATTCCGAGGCAAAAGTTCTTTGTGTTTTCACTCCTCCTAGATTTCGAAAAAGTGCATTTGACCTCAATTTTGTACCATAAAAACCATTAAATCTAATGCACAACCTGCACTTGCATGTTCTTGACTGTTAAAATGCGGCTTTTTAATCCTATCATGGGGTACGAAATAAGGCAATATCATTTTCACATGAGAATATCATTTTCATCGAATAGTGTGTTACCAGCATAATTGGGCCCAATGGGGAAGGGCACAACGACAACCCGCTGCTTCTGTCGGGGTACGTGATCGTGTTCCATACAGGCCCGCTGCTTCCTCGCCTGAATATTGTCCGATCCATTGAGGCGTGTCCGCTTCATGATGAAATTTTGGCAATTGTTGTAAAATGAGGAACGTCCAGGAATTTGGTCAAATGTATAGGGCCGAATTTCGATCGATTGGGTAGAATCCACGGGTAGGATGAAATCGATATAAAATCAATGGTCATAATTTGAATTATAGTGACAGAATTCAAAAATCGCCGAATTTCAAATTATGGAAAATAAAATAACAAAATAACAATAATAATACAATCGCGGGACGCGCGACTCGACATGACCGAATGACATGACCGCCGACCAAATCGGGTCGAATGACGATAACGTGACAGTCGACCGATCGCGATCGCCGACCGAATGCATGACCGCCCGTACGATTCGGGTCGAATGACGATGACGTGACCGCCGACCGCGACCGATCGCGATCGCCGACCGAATGCATGACCCCCGAGCGCCCACCGAATGACGATGACGATGACGATGACGCTTGACGATCGATGACGATGACGATGACGGTCACGACCATCATCGTCGTCATCATCATCATGACAATCGAATGAAATGACAGTGACCTGAACCAAACGAAAACCAAATTGCAAGACTGATGGTTTTCTAATCAGCTGCGGCTACATAGCCCAGCTTGCATAACACATATGCCACATATGTGAATGGAACCCGGCCGGTGCAAGGGGTGCACACGGAACCCGAGACCCCGCCACTTACCTACGAGCTCCTTGTTGATCTTCGTAAACACCCAGCAAGCTGGGGCTAGACCAAACGGCAGCACACAGAACTCAAAGAACCTGCCCTGCCACTCAACAGCAACATATGTACGAGACATCTCGTGGAGGTCTACGTGGTAATACCCTGACTTATAGTCAAAGTAAAACAGCCCGTCACCCCTCCTAAGCAGGTCTACAAAAGGTTGCAGGTGCTCATACTTGAACTTCGGAAAGATCAGAAAGGCATTGAGCCACTTACCGTTGAAAATTAGCCTTAGCTTGTCCCGAGAGTCGTCTACCATTAAAGGCAGTACAACCCGCGGCTTGCTGGGCACCTCTCTTAGGGCGCCCATAAGGACACACTCCTGCACAGCGTCAGTAACGAAGGTGGCGTGCCTAACAGCTGACACGTGGTTAGCCAAGTGTACTCGGGGCGGAGCCCTGCCATCTTTAAACTTCAAGTTAAACCCTCTCTCAATCCAAGACATCACATACGAAGAGCGGACAAAGGTCCGCCAAAAGGGTGCTCGTTCCCTAAGTCTCCCCGCAACACGGGGCACCGGAACGCCCTGTTCACACAAGGGTATGGCCTCGACAAGCTCTTCCTCAGAGAATTCAGAACCTGGAACACAAGGAACAACAGCCCGCGGGCCAAGATTCATTACAAATTTAGGGTTCGTCCCCACAAATTACATTTTTAAGTTGGGCATTCCACCTCAACTGTTAAGCATTCCGCTTAAGCTGACAGTACTGGCCTTCGTGGCTCTACATTTTTAACAATTCAACGGTCCGATCCTCTGCCACGGCCTCTGCTAGCCGGGCGCGGCTGCGAGCATTGGTTTTGGTGGTGTCCAAACTCGTTACAATTCCAGCATTGGAGGTGACTGCCACGCCCTGCCTGAACAGGTGGCGGTGGCGGAGGTGCTCCAGGAGCAGTAGGACGAGAAGCTGAAAAGGCACCCCTGCCTAGGCCCTTGTTTCGCCCCTTGGCAGCCGCGGCTTGGGCAGCGTGAATCTTTTCAGCCTTAACTTCTTTCTCTGCTTTGCGCATTAACTTTTCGTCCTCTTCATCGTCAGCGTACGATTTACGCTCAAGTTTCTCGCAGATTTTCCAGCCCACTTCAGGGCCTTTGTCCGAAACCAAGGCCAAAATTTTAGCGCGTGCCTTGGCGCGTGCCACACCTTTTTCCGCAGTCTCAGACAAGAATTCCAAAGCAAGAGTGACAGTCTCAGGCAGCTCCACACCTTCCAATTCCTTCTTGGCGTCATTAAGCGCCAACTGTGACGCTGAGTGTGCCACGAAGTGGTGCTGGGTCTCCAAAAACTGTTTGCGGAGTCCCTTGTCCTTGCCATCATCGTTGCGAGTCAACTCAAGGCGATCGGACCCTGGAAGCTGAGTGAGATCTACTGCTGCCTCCCACGGACGCTTACGGTCTCCTGAGGCTACTTGTGACAGTCCCTTAAGCTCAGCAAGTCGGGCAGTCGCTCTCTCCATTTGTCGAATCGACTTCATTTGCGGTTGCGAGAGGTCCTCCCCATCTTGGAAAGCGGCAAAAGCGGTCGCGTACGCTGGCTGCGCTTGCAAATCATCAATTCGTCTTTGACACAAAATTGGGTCGGTGAACCACTCCATAATCAATATACGAATACTACTGAAAGTATGTGCGCACTGAAAAGCTTACGGTGTTACAGAACTGCAAAAACGGACACAAACTGCAAAAACGGACAGTAAACTGCAAAAAGTTAAACAGTCGATGAAAGTCCACACAAGTCCACAGTAACACGGCAAGAGGCCCTCTCAGTCCGTAGCTGGCCTCTTATGCCTCCGACTGATCAGAAAACCTCAGTTTTCAGATCTGCTCCGGATGACA